>AP028433.1:22383914-22613414 GCA_036509395.1 Antheraea yamamai | reverse complement strand
GAGGCTAAGCCGCTCCGCCGCCGTCCCGCGATTGATTTTTTTTTCGAGGTTGACTTTGCTGATCCACCGTGGCCTCCACGAGACCCCCTCAACCTAAGTACCCATAACAACCTACCTCAACCCCTTTATACCGAGGTAGGGCACTGGTGAACAGATTGAAGAGCGAGGGCGCACGAATGGAGCCCTGGGGTACACCCGAGCGTACCGGGTGGGGCTGGGATATTTCACCATCCACTCTAAAGCGGAAAGTCCTATCGTCGAGATAATCGCGGATTATATGAACCTTCCTATCGGGTACATAAGACTGAAATAGTTTATGGACGAGCCCTTCGTGCCAGACCTTATCGAAGGCCTTGGCGACATCGAAAAAGACTGCTATTGTGCGTTTCGGTTTAGGTTTTTCCGGTTTCGGGTTGTGATCTGGATCATCGTTAAATCTAGCGAGAATGTATCCGTGAGGCGGTGTACCTAGTTCGTGCAAGAGTGTTCGGCGCGAAGTCCGAACTGTTCAGGTGACAACAAATTTAGTTCTGATATAGAGGTCTAGAGACGGTTCAGAAGGAGCCGATATTATAATTTACCTAATGTATCTAGCAGACTAATCGGGCGATAGCTATTGGGAAGCATAGCTTTTTTGCCGGGCTAATGTATACCTATCACCACGGCCTTCCTCCAGGCGGCTAGAAAGTAACTCTGGGACATGGCCGCATTGAAGATGCAGACCAATAGGGCTATTATGCGGTCAGTTAGAAGTCTCAACACTTCGTTCCGGATCACATCGGGACCTGGAGACCTCCTAAGCTTAAGACGCTTGATGCCGGCCGAAATTTCATCGTAAGTTACCGGGGTTAGGGTATCCACGGGAGGGAACGCGAGTGCATGCTCTACCGACGATTCGATCGATCCGATATGGATAGAGTCAGTGTTATCAGTGTTTGGCGAACACTGTTTTCTAAACTCACCGCGAGACATTCTGCCTTATCTATGCTATCGAACGCGGGATGCAGCTCGGGGCCTCTGTCGAGAGGTGGCATCGGAGTACTGAGGTCTAACTTTAACGTTCGCGCGAGTTTCCAGTAAGTTCTAAGTGAGAAGGACGGATGTCCTTCAGAAGCCTATCCCACCTGTCGCCCCGGATCTCAGAAATACGGGATTTAACTAGCTTACGTAGGGAGCGTAAACGATCATGATTTTCTACAGACGGGAAAGTGTCGTAGGCTCAAGTCGCGGCGTTCTTTTCCGTGATTAACGCACTCACGTCGTCAGGGAGTATAAAACGGCGATCGTTCGCCGTTTGTACCTCTTTCGAGGTCTCCTTGACGGCGGTCTGGAGATAGTCGACCAGGGAATCGATAGCCAAATCCTCATCGGCTTTAGACACCAACACATCCGGAATCCTGTCTAAGATGTTCGACGAAGGATTTTCTCTGAAATAAGTTTCGCGTATAAATTCTAGTTTCGCGTAATCAGCTACCCTTACCGACGGAGGGGTGAAATCTGTGTTCGAACCTAACTGTAATATGACCGGGCGATGATCCGAGTCTAGTTCGTGTACGACTTGTATGAGTCGTACCCGGAGCGTGACATTCTTTAATAAAGCTACATCTAACACTGTCGGCCGACAGTTGTCCTGATAGTGAGTGGGTTCCGGAGGGGCTATGACGTCAAACGCCAGAACTCTGCTTAGTGGGTCAAGTATCTTCCCGTTACGAGAAGTAATCGGACTGTTCCAGATAACATTCCCGCTGTTGAGGTCCTCCGCTATAATAACGGAGTCTCCTAGACTAAGCAACGCTTCTAAGTCGGATCTTAACAACACACTATAACGTGATAGGTACGCGGACACTAATACAACGGATGGATGACCGGTCATCCCTAATTTACACACTGACACTTCCAGACAGCGAAGCACAGTGAACTTTAATAATATTTACAAGAAACAAGATATTAACCGGCCAGATTAAAAGACTATAAAACTTCATATAAAGTGGTGCCAACTGACGTTTTGTAATAACTTTACTGAGATATATAAATTGTTTGGTTCATATCACTCTAACACTTCACTCTACCGAATACGTAATTATAAGGCTGATTCTCTAATAAAATTCAAAATTTGGATAAACTGACTTTAGATGTTGGTAGTCTTCGTTATTTTTAAATTGAGACAACCAAAGACTACATTACCACCACTTTGACGACAATATAGAAAAAAGTTGAGGCAGTCATAAGGCCCACCGACAAAAGTGAAAACTCAAAACAACAGAATAACTATGTTTTCTTTTGAACTTTTAAATTAATTATAATATGAATTATTGAAATTTCATGATTAGTATATTGAAATTATTAACATTAGTCTGGTTCTCAGATACATTGGCACTAGGATCAATAATTATACAAATTTGATTGAGTTTATTAATGAATCAAACATATAATGGGTTGCACAATCTCAATACAAAATATAAATACTACACTAGTATGTATGTACAAGCTGCTATACTACGTGGCACTAGTCTTACGCAAGCGCAATAAGATCAATCACGCTTACTAACATGTCATTGACGCCAAACCATAAGTTTATCTCCTGCCAAAAAATACCGCTAAACACGTTTTAAGAAGCTTTCATTCCAAAAATTAATGAAAAGCTTTAAAAAGATAATTAATCGATCAAAAGCAATACACCCAGCAACAAAGAGTATAAGACCTATTGAAAAAGTTTTTAACAAACGGTGGGTTATAAAGTAAAGTTCGGAGTACCGGAAACGGCTGTAGCAGCCGCGGCAGAGCTTACTTTAAGAAGAGGTGCATTGTTGTACACACGTTGAGTTTTTATGACCCGTAATATGCTTTAATATACAACAGTATGACATTTATATGCTATACTGTGCATTCTGCTTCACTTTCTAGAAAAGAGTATTCTAGTAAAGTCATGTATGTCTTTTTACTATTGTCGATCGTGGCACTTATGGTTCTTTACTTGCTTCTAGCTGTGCCTGCGACTTCCTCCGCGTGGAATAGTTACATTGGGCTAATGCTAACGCGCAGCTGAGGCTCTCAAAAGGAAAAAAAATCCGATTTTGAAACATTCTTCATTGATGTTCTACTGGTCTTGGCATGATGATATATAGCCTTCCTCGATAATTGAGCTATATAATACCGAAATATTTTTTTTTAATTGAACCAGTCATTCCTGAGATTAGCGCTTTCAACCAAATTAGTAAAAGTGTACTACTGTTCTCTCGTACTTTACTCGAGCCGTCATTAAAATTACAATAACTTATGATAGAGTAGCCCGATTTTAATGATATCTTTATATATTTTAGTGATATATTTAATCATGATTAATGATATATTTAGTTACGTTCCCACTCATGATTTATAGCGTACGCACTTCGCAAGATTATTTGATGAGGAAACAATCGGCGTTTCTGTTTCTAGAAACCAGTCGGATTTACTCCTGCTGTTATGCTACTGTTATTACTATGTTACTACTACTTCCAACTAATTCCAAGTACATTGGGATATTTTTTTGTTCTAACTTTGATTGTAAGGCAGGACGATATACGGTGAAAAACGACATAATTTTTCACCATGGTATTCGTCAGTCACGAGCTACCACACGATTACATAACTGTACATTTCTGTTCACTTGAAGGAGGGTAATTTTTCCGAGATTCTATTATTACATTAGAAATAAATACTCTGCGACCCTATTAAATGTCATTCACTCATTTATATATGCAATATATTATAATTTTGACATGTCATAGATTTCCCATTCCATTTCTCAGAATCTTACACTAACTATTTCTATTAATAATATACAAACACAACGTCGCATCTTAAGATCAAGCATATCAAGCCAGCAACTAGTACAGTTCTAATAGTTTAAAGCAGCAAATATTTGTTTTAAATATTTGGACGGCCAATTGTACAGTATTAAACAAAAGAAAATATTTCACAAATAACCTGCGTATTTAAAATCAACGCAACGCGGCAGCACCGTTCCAAAACGTAGATATCGAATGCAGACGAGGATTTCCCAGACAACAAAATCCCATATTATTACTACAAAGACTTCACGGAGATTTGGCAGCGGCGCTTTGAATATTAAGAAGGATAGTTAATAATAGTAGCTAAACAAAGTGATATCGCATAATATTTTAACGCTTGTTTATTGAAGCATCGCGGCACCGTGCAGACGCGGTGTACTCTCCGCGATAAATTAGTTTGAAAACAAACATTTTACGGCTTCCTTCTGGAAATAAATTTGTGCGTTAATGCGTAGTATTTGTATATCATAATCTACTAATGTAAATAAAATTGAAGTGTCCTTTGTTTGCTCACCGAATCTCCGAAATAGTTGAACCAATTTTAAAGTAGCTTTTACTGGCGTGTAGAAGATTTTTCGAAGTGTAATGTAAGCTACATATTGTAAAGTTATTTCACATATAAAATACTAGCTTCTGCCCGCGACTTCGTCCGCGTAGAATAGTTACTTTGGGCTAATGCTAACTTTAACTCGCGACTTCGTTTACGTATGTGAAAATATTTTAAAATAATACATATGTTAACCCTGATTTCTGAACATTCTTCATTGGTGCTCCGCTGCTATTCGTCTTAGCAATCATGCTAAGGAAGGCAGGAAGGCATCAGCCTTCCTCGATAATGAGCTATCTAACACTGGAAGAATTTTTCAAATCGGACCGTTTCAACTTGTCACCGTTACGGCGGTTGTTCATTAATTACGTAAGGCGGTTTTGAGGATTTTTTGACCCCTCCCACCAAGATCTTTCAAAAACTTATATTATAACTTATACGAGTATATACAAAATTTGCTTTGTTATTTTCACTTTTTTACTATTATTACATTTAATTACAATTAGTATTACATTACATTTCGGTATACTGATTCTAAATAATTTTACATATTTTCATGGATTTAATATATAGAAGAAATGAGTCAGATTTCAACATACTTTAGTCTAGAAACGTGGTCTACTTTAAATTAATCTGATTTTTTTACATTGTAATTATCAATAACAGAAGTTTCTCACATACCCAGGGACCACTTAACCAGGTTTTACTGTACATCCTACATTTAAATGGCTTGATAGAATGTCTGTAGCAGAGTTGGTCGCAACCACATATGGTTATAAACCTGTTAACCTGCCACAATCACTCTAAGTATATCACGTTTCAGGACCCGTATTGCATATCTAGCTGCGGAGGGGCTTGCAGGTCGGCATGATAGAGCCGACTGTGGTATGTACATCTATCGACAGTCATATTTATTTCTTATTGGACCATACCTAACATTTTGTATAATGCAATCACTTTGTCGTATTATATTATTATATTTTGCGCAGGAGTTTCTTTATAAGAGGTGAAAAACTCTCTATTTTTGCTAATCAAAATGATGTAATTGTTAGCAGTAGAAACGATTCTTTTGAAGAAAGCATACCCTCAGATTTCTCAGAAAATAAGAGCGTGTTTTTGTACAACTTATCCGCTGAAGCAATGTTAAATACTTGCTACAAAGCGGATCTCGAAACTTTCAACAACAAGGTATGGAGAAAGTAACCGGCGTTGTACTCGCATTTCGAAACACCATCGAATGAGTTCAATTAATTTAGACGTAAATTGGTTCACCGCTGCCAACAGCCGTGTGTCCGGTCAGCGTTCCATTTGACCGTTCATCATTCAACTTTCACTTTTAATGGAGATGTGAAGATTAATATCGTCTCCGAATAACCGAATTAATGAGTTATTGATTATTTGATGAAATTACTAAACGTAATACCTCCTTTAAATTGGATTATTTTTTAGGGAATTTTGGAAATACATTCAAATAATCATTACATAATAAAACAAAGTCCCCTACCGCGTCTGTCTGTCTGTTCGCGATAAACTCAAAAACTACTGAACGGATTTTCATACGGTTTTCACCAGTAAATAAAGTGATTCATGAGGAAGATTTTAGTATATAATTTGTCAAGGATTTTTTATAATCAGGGCGGGACAACGTCTACCGGGCCCGCTAGTAATATATAAATGGTATGTCTGAGAGCGATAAATTCTTAAATAATGGATCAGTGGTTTAATATTTCGTCGATCGATCGTTGTAGGTATGCATCCTGTAATGCGCTGCAGTTTTTAATGAAGGAAAATAAAGTAATTTTCGTATGCTCCTCTGATTAGCTATCACCAAGTTCCTAAACACGGTCGGTGTGCAGAATTTAAATACCGGTGCAGATGGATTGACTCGCCGCACTGTGACTGGGGGCCGCATAGCCGGCATAGCCAATCAATAACACACCTCATACAGAAATTCCCACTAAGAAAATATAACGGTTCTCCAGATGGCCTGACCGTTCTTACCGACGACGCCCTAAAATGGCTGTAAGAATTAAATATCCAATTATAACAAACTAGCGGGCCCAGCGGACGTTATCCCGCCCTGATAATAAAAAAAAACTTGACAAATTATATACCAAAACCTTCCTCATGAATCATTTTATCTACTGGTGAAAACCGCATGAAAATCCGTTTAGTAGTTTTTGAGGTTAACGCGATCAGACAGCCAGATGCGGTAGGGGACTTTGTTTTATACTATGTAATGATAATAAAGACAACTGGTTACTCGATTTAACCATACGATTGAATAAATAACCAAGTTAAAGATCTGCTATCATGTAGGTGTATAGGTGTGTTTCGGCGGCTGTGCTAGAGTCACTTCACCCCTAGGTTTTGCGTGTGGCTTTTGTACCACCACGCTGTCGCTTAATATCTGGTGAAAGTACTTACAAACATTATGAGTATAACTTACTACTAGGTGGCGTTAGGTTGTATTTTATTGTTATTAAATGATATATTACTAACTAGACAATACCTGGGGATTCTTTTGCATAATTTCTTAGGAATAAATTTAATCTCTCGACTGATTTTTTAAAACCCAAACTACAAAACGGTGGATCATCCTTTTAAATATTTAGACATTTTTTTTAAATTATAATTTTACATTACATAATTTGTTATTGTTAAAGTTTTTCAAACTTTGTAATAAATACGGTATTTTTTAACTTATGCTGCCAATAGTCTGTTGACTAGTGCATCATAAGATCTACAGTTTTTTGTATGGAACTTAAACCCTTATGGTTTTGGATAGTTTAGTGGTTAATGTACAGTGGCGGCAGCGGCACCACTCGGCCGGCTGCTCCCCAACCTAGGAGGGCCGAGCGCTGGGTGCCACCGACTATACTTGTACATGGGAATCGTGCGGACGATGGCCGTCTACGGAGCCCCGATGTGGGCCGATGCCCTCGGTGCCGCTAGTGTGCGGGCGTTATGCGCTGCGCAGCGCATGGTGAAACTATGGGCAATAAAGGGGTACCTCACCGTGGCCTCCACGGCGGCCTTTACGCTTCCCAGCTCCCTGCCCTCCCGGGAAGAAGAGAATTGGGGAGCCTTCAGTACCAGAGAGATTGAGGCCAAGAGGAGAGAAGGCCGGGAAGAGGCGCTAAGGCGATGAAGGCAGAACCTGGCGGACGAGCGTTTCGAGCGTTATACTAATGACACCGTCTGCCCGGTCCTGCCGGAGTGGATAGGGAGAAGTTGGGGCTCCTTGTCGTTCCGACTGGTGCAGGTGCGCACCGGACACAGTTGTTTCGGATGGTACCTGCACCAGATCGCTCTCAGGGAGCCAACCGCCAAATGCCACGATTGCGGCGCTGACGAGGACACCGCGCAGCAAACTCTATCTGAGTGTTTTAGTACATGCGAGTCGGACATAACCCACTCTCTCTCCCGGGAAGGTGGCGTATCCATAATGGATTACCCCAGGTTATTAAAAAAAAGGGGTTAATGTACAGAGGAAAAAACACCATAACGTTTGCTCCACTTCTCCACGGTATGTAAGTTTAATAATATCTTTATATTACACTAGCTGTTACCCGCGGCTCCGCACGCGCTTTTTTAAAATGTATTAAAAATGTAAAATTATGAGTAGATGTTGTACATTATAGAGATGATTTTTCAAAAACATTTGTAAGTACGACACGCACGCCATCTACTGTAACATGTAACGTGTACATTAGAAATGTGAATAATAACAGTGAATCGAATGGAATGGGATTTATCATCAGCAGCATGCCTGGAACTTTAACCTACAATATATCAAACAAACACAAACTATTCAGCTTTATATATTAGTATAGATTAAGATATTGTTATAATTCTTTTTCATATTATTAATATAAGTTTTGTTTTTAACCATTTATTTATGTAACTAGCTCACAAGATTAATTCAATAGTGAATACCTAGAATTGAGGTTGCCCTTGTTTGGAATCATTCTTGTCATATACGAGTATATTGAACTGTCTTAGTGAAATCCTGTTGGTGTTTTGAATACATAAATAATATATACCTAAGCGGACAAATTAATCGAATAGTCGGATTATCGAGTACTCTATACGCTACGGCTTCGTTCGATAACGTGGGCGTGTGAATCAAAACTTGTTTGGCTCATACTTACGCCGTTGATAATCATTAATGAACGGTACGACAGTACGTCCTTGATGTAAATTTTCCGGTTGAGTTGTCGCGTCAGGGACAATACAATGTTTTGTACTTTCATATTATTTAATACCGATATTACTTCTTAATATAATTCTCCTCCAATTCATTACTTATAGAAATGGGTGAATGTAAACAAAAATTAAGCACTCGTCAGTATAATAACGAGAAGAAACAAGTATCATTCACAGGCATTTAGCATTACAGTTTTACATGTTTTTTGTTATATGTTAATTTCTCGACAACTGAACAATAGTAACAATCTATAGCCAATACATATTATATGTTTGTACATTTATACGCTAATTTAGGGATCGTCCATTAATTAAGAGCGACGTTTTTGAGTGGGAGGGCCACTCTGGTGAGATGTCATGAGATTTATCTCGATCGCTTCCCCGGTCCCTAATCTCACGTGAGTTCTTTCAAAACATGCATGTTGAGTATGCTCGTAAATACGTGGGATTTATTCAAAGAAACACAATTTGCTTTATTATGTTTACTTTTTAGTATTAACACATTTACATTTCGGTATAACATAATTAAAGAACTATATATATACTTATTCAGCAAATTACAAGATTTAGTCTAGAGATTTAGTCTAGAAACATATTTTACTTTAAATTAATTTGATTTTGTCAAGTTTTTGTCACTACTTTTTGTTACAAAAATTACGTGGTATATGCCGAAACCCACTTTCACCCCCACGTTAGATTTAGTGAAATTCGGCTTCACCCCCTCCCCCCTTGAAACCACACATAACTAATAAACGCTTATCTATAGTTTATAGCGGTTATATTATTATTTGAATTTTCTCACTTTACAACTTAAGTTATCAGTTTTATGAGACAAAAGATTAACCACGCGTATTCCTCCGGTAATTGGAGCATTCACCATCAAATTAGTACGTGTTTGTGGTTCACATATCAGCGCCGGTTTCCGTCGTTTCATTACATAGCCGTTAGGTAGGGATATCTTTACAGCGGCATGTTATAACTATTTCTAAAAATAAACAAACACTATACTATATATAAGAATATTCTACATTGTTATGCTACTAGGCAAGAGTACTGGGATATGTTATGAGTAAAACTGATTCCGGTATTTCCGCCATCCCACTGAATTCATATAACGTATCGCAACGTGTTGGCCAATCTTTAGTAATTCTATTTAAAATATCATTCGTCTTTGTACTGCTCCTGTAAAGCAAAACTAAGCAGTTGGTAATTTATAATTTCTTATTCTGTCGTCATAAGAAAGAGAGGAGCATCTGCCGTTTTTTATAATGTGTAATGAGGTTTGTATATATTTGGAATCAGGAAAAGATATATATTTTTAGTTTACGTATGAGCTTCTATTCTCAAATTACATTTAACCAAAAACGAGTTAGAGGTACTTCGCCAAAGACGTAAGCTACAAATTATTGACTTTTGTCCGATTTCTATTTTAGGGAGTTGCGCTCCTATTCCTTATGGCTGTAGTAATATTAAAACAGTGTGTGTGTTTGATTGAATTTTTCTTGCGACATCTGGCAGCAACCTTTAAGAAAAGATTTACAGTGATGCATGCATGTTCCACCCCTCTCGGTAGATATATATTGGTCGAACTAGGAGGACGATAAGTGGAGCACTATGGGTGGCGGTGGTTGCGTCCTACTGCCTACAATATTAGTTTACAATCGTACAATCGTCGTAGTAGTCACACTGTGTTTTTATATTTCATTCCTAAACGTACATACGGTTTACTTTCTAAATCTTTGGTACTATATTAGAATTAGTTTGGTTTTTGCAATTACTTTGGTAGTTTTGCAAAAGTGAAATTAATTCTAAATTATAATACGAAACCTTATAAAGTTTGATCTAGTTGCGTGTACGAGCTTGCTTATAAAAGTCTATCTAAATATAGATATCGATTAAAGTATATCCCTTCTTGCCTAATTCATATTTTTTGAAGAAAACAGAAGTAAAGTTGATCAAGACTCATATTTAGTGTTTTTAAAACGAATAAAGTTTTATGTGAGTTAACCACGATGAAATACTTACATCATGGTATTAAAGGGCATAACTACTAAACACTTTACTACATAATAGTTTTATAAAAATGAAATAGTGACATAGAGAAATGCTACTGCGACCCCAGTTGAAGGGAAGCAAAAAATTGCAAACGTAATGTGGAGTTTTGGGTGCAATCTCATTTTGTCATGTTTTAGTTATTTTGACATAGTTCTTATATTGTACATCATTGGTGGCAGCTTGCCTAACATAGCCTGCTTACTTTTTACAAGTATAACGGATTTAAAACTACCTGGAAAGTTCTTAGCACTTCTTGTGCCATTAGTTTATTAGAGCACTGAAAACAACACAAGACACACTTTGTGAAGCGGAATAATTACCAACTTCAAAACAGTAGTAATATATTTCAATAGTAAAGATTGGTTGCTAAAGTAACAAAATAAAGTAGGAAGTTGACCAAATTAATGATGAAAGCTATATAATTAGTACGCATAATGAATGACAAGTAGAGCAGAACGTAAAAAAAATATTAAAGAATTTCTTCTAACGAAAACGCTAGCTTTACGACTTTCAGTTCGCCATTCGGTGAGTACAGAGGGACTAAATATAGTTTTATTCGGTGAGATGTCGGCCGACAAACGCAAGTTTACTGTTGAGAGAAGAGATTAAGCGGTTACCTATAAGATTCGATTTAGAGATGTTTAATATTAGCGCTAGATAACAGCTAGTTGGTCTTATTCAAACAACTTATTCAAACACCTGTTATATCAATCAGTATACTGGTAGCATGTATTTAAGTAATCCAATTCTTTTAATCCCATTACAAAATAATAGATTACCGGATAGAAATCTGCCTTAGAGTCATTTTTAAGTTTTGTTAGTTACGTCATTGTTAAGTTGTAAATTAAAAATATCTTTGATTCAATAACTTAAATTTTTCTTAGCAATAAATCATAATATTTTATACATTCTCTTCTAAAGTAAGTACCTATCTGCCACCTCTGTCATAGTGAGTTCACAAGAAAGTTTGCCGCTAGAAAAACTTGTTGTCTCTGAAAATAGAACAGATGACGAACAAAAGATGATTGCTATTTTTTTAATGTACTTTATAGATTTGATCACAATGTCACTTCACATTAGATGAATTTGCGGGTTAAGGTTATAGTATATTAAGCTTAGTATCGGAAACCATCTAAAGATATTTGGCGACAGATTTTCAGTTTGAGGGTGGTAATTAGGTAAGCGAGAGCTATCAAAGGCCAACCCTCCATGCCGCATATTAACAAGTCATAGGCATTCTGTACCGTCCTATATACAATTCACATGAAATTTGTGAAGCTTTATAATTTTGAAAACAAAGTACGTACAATCGATGGTTGATCGGCAGACTAGTGTGCAGAATGTGAAATGAATTGAAACATTAAACGAATAATACAAATAAATTTTCTTTTATCGGCTTCAGTTGAACGCAAAGTTTTGGAAACGCCAGTACGAAACATGTCTAACGTAGCTTCAAACGCAGCGCGGCAATAAATCAGTAGGTAGTAACTTTTACCTCGTGTTTGCTCTAGTGGCTTGGCGCTTCTTTGCCACTCAATTTTACATCTCACTTCGAGTCGTAAACAAATTAATTCGTTTTAATATCTTCAACGTTCAGGAGTGTGGAACTTAGTTATGGTCATCGTTATTGTTTGATAATAACTCACGAGATATAAGTTCATCAAAAAATTTGTATCTACAAGTACTCCTCAGCAACGCTACTATATGAGAATGATAAGCAAATTTTCATTTTAGAGACATTTAACTTCATCTATAGTTAAAATAAAGAGAGATTTCCTGATATGCTAAATCATAGATGTAGTCAGATGAAATAAACAAAATAGTCGATCGACTTTATATATCAAGCTGTATTATTTTTCTCGTCCTCAGTCCCTGATACCCCGCGCCACGTCACACGGTCAACCGCACCAATCCTTCGTTCTCTCTTAATTTAATTTTCGAACTTTAATTTATATAATATTTCTCTGTTTCTAAAGACGTAGCGTGATGTTTCATAGATTTATAGTATTCCCTAATAAATAGTCTACAGAAATTCATTCAAATCTGGCTTATAGTTTCAGATATCAATCACATAAACAGACAAAGAAGTTGCATAAAATGTGTTTTACTTACCTAATGATTACTTTAACATAGTGATTAAAAACTAATAAGTGTTTATCTGTATTCTAACAAAGACATATTAAGAGTGTGTAAATATGCGGACGTACAAAGATTATGTTGTCGTATAAGGCTTAAATATGATGAAATCCTTCACTGTCATACTGATCGGCAATTTACATAATTAATGTTCGCATAACATTCCTCGCTTATCAATCGTAAGACTTCCTTAAATAATTGTTGAAGCGTAAACTTCTTTAGGCACGTTGAGCGGTATTCTTTTGGCAGGAGATAAACTTATGTTTCTGCGTCAGCGATATACTTGTAAGCGTGACCAACCGTATAGCGCTTGCGTCAGCCTAGCGACGCGTAGTATAGCGGTCGTACACGTAATAATAATAATAATAAAACTCTGTATTGCACACACGTTGAAAATATACAAAATTAGATATCAGTTTACAATATGTGTACAGTTAGGCGGCCTTATCGCTTAGAGCGATCTCTTCCAGGCAAACCTAAGGAGACATTTTATTTTGGCAATATAAATAGACAATAATATCGTAATATCGATTTTGTATATGTAAATAATTATTACTCAGGTTGCCAATCGATGTAAAAACCAGACTTATGTTAATAATTTCAATATACAAATTGTAAAACTTAAATAATTCAGACTATGATTTATTTAAAAATTAAAAACGGAGCACAATTAGTCCATTGTTTTAAGTTTTCACTTCTGTCGGCAGTCCCTATACCTGCCTCGACTTTTTTACATTACAATATTATTTGCGCAACTAAGCTACTGTAAGGAGATGTGCGGTCCTGACTAATTTTGGTAATAAGATAACGTGCGTTTCCCGATATAACTAACAATTTTGTTTATCGTGTAACCCAATCTAGACCGTCAATATAGAAGCGGATATTCTGGTCAGCGGATGCTGCTAGTGCGGCCGACTGCTGGTAACGTTCACCGCCGAACTAACTATGTAAACAGAAAATAGTGTAACACGCGAATTGGCTCAACTTTGTTTCTCTTGCGCTAAATATATTCAATTTATACTGACGTTTATGTTCGTTCTTTGGCAGTTCTTGAATTTATCATTTATAACATGGGTTAATAGGATAACCTAATTACTTACCTAATTACACCCATTAATTACGTGTGGCGTTTTTGAGGATTTTTTTTGACGACCCTCCCTCTTTGGTGATATGTCGTGAGATTTATCTCGACCACGTGAAATCTTTCAAAATACGAGGTGTGGGAGGTTCAAGGTTCAGGTTCAAAATGCGGGGTAAGTAATGAGACTGATTTTTATTTACAAAAGTTTTTTTTTAAACATCGACTTTATCCTCTTCAAAGTTCCCTTGGGCAGTTACATACCCACGGAGACGTTGTTTCCACTGTCGGTAACAGCGATGGAAGTATCAACCGGTATGGTCTTCAGCATGTTCGTTACACTCTTTTGGATGTTTTCTCAAATCGCGAAATGATTTCTTTGAGGACATTTTCCAGTTTAGGAAAAAGGATAAGTCACAGGGATTGAGAGACTTGCAGGTATGTATTTTGAGCACAAATAAGTTGGATTTATGAGAAAAAAAACAATTTGCTTTATTATTTTTATTTTTACAGACTGTAATTATATTTACATTACATTTCGATATATCAAAACTAAATACCTACATCTATTCACGGATTTTAATATATAGCAGAATTGTGCAAGTTTTCAATATATTCTAAATTAATCTTGTTCTCTCACATTAATTATGCCCGAAAAAAAATACGTGATATTTATCGAAAACCCCTCTCTTCCACGTGATATTTAATGAGATTCGGCCGTACATTTTCTACGAAACGCGCTCGTATTAAAGCGAATATACGGAACATTCTCAGAATAATATTTATCAAACAACATGGTAAAAATGAAACCTAAATCGTTCAAGTGTCGGACAGACGACTGTCTGCGCGTCATTCCCTTTGACGTCATTGTACAGACGTTCGGTTTTCCCCTCCACAGCACTCTCAAGAAAGTATAAATCTTACCATTATTTTTCATTCTTTACAGGCTGTTTTTAACCGCAATCTCACGATGTAACCGTAAATAGAAAATGCCGGAAGACATTGCGGCTTGCTTAATGAGAGATTTCCAATTTGAAGATTGTAACTACTGTTTCATTAAAGAAAAAATATTAAAAAAAACGTAAACAATTAGCTGTAAGTAGTTAATTATAATAATGGGATCTTGTCTTGCTCATTGTAATATTGTATTTAAGCTGCACTAAAATTAAAATGATTTCGGAAATAGGGGCGGATGAAGTGTCTGCCAGAAAAACAAAAAAAAACTACCGTATCTGTAAAAGTCGTGGTGGTCGAGTGGTTTGTACGATGGAATGTCAATCAGATGTCCGCAGGTTCGAACCCCGGCATGTACCAACGATGTTTTCGGATTTCGCGTACATTTACTAATTTAAATTGGTGTATGCGTCTTCTCAGGCTACATATGTCAGCTTAGGTAAAGCGTTTATTCTGTTTTACAATACACTGTTAATTGTAACGATATTTGTGCTTTGTTCTAATTGGTTCTTTCGTGTATATTCCACGTTCCGGGTGTCGCCCTCTTGATATTAAGCGTGAACAATTGGTAACACTATCAGCTGAGGGTGAAAGAAAACATCGTGAGGAAACCTGAAACATAAAGATGTTCTTGTAGTACTACTATATGTGGGAAAACATAGAACTGTAGATTTGAAATCAGCAATAAGTCGTTGGCTGGCGCGTGGTGATTATATCCATCCATACCTTAAGAACAATAGTCGGAAAGAGGCCTATGGCCCTCCAGTGGGTCTCTTACAGGTTGATGGTGAACTAATAAGACCAGCATCGGTGAAGATTGGATTTCCAGGACTGGAACATCGTTAAGGCGACGCATCATCATTACTTCATATTCGTATCGTGCCTTGATATCAAAAGGATTCAGTCTGTAAGGAATACGATAGTGATAAGCAGTAACATTTTCAATAGATATCGCATTCTAATTTGTTTATGCTACTACCATCAATAGATTGCGTATAGCAGTTCAGCAAATAACTACTGCGGTAAGAAATTAATTTTCCGCCATGTCCTAAGTAAATATATAAGGGTCCTCTGTCAACAGAATACTTCTTACCCCGTTAGGAAATTGAGTAATGGGATATCGAGACTACACCATGTATTATATAATACTACACTCACAAACATTATATTTTAACTGAAAGTGTCCTTTGAGATGACTTATGTAGGTATAAAATATGATAAAAACGCTAAAAACTGCGGGTATATAATGCTGTGAATACTTTATTGGAATTGTTTATATACAGTTATTGTTTCATATCACGATCTACATCGCTCTGTCTGACTGTGTTACTGTGAGTCCATAACTAGAAAACCACGAACGACTTTACATGAAACTGTTTTAACTTATAGGTATATTCTTTGATCAGATCCTACTATATATATTGTTATATACTATATTTTATAAATACGAAGTATATTAACTAGGTACAAAAATACTACAAATATATTTTCTTGCTATGTTATACTTAACTATTAACAATAGCCATTAATTTAGAACATAATTACAAAAAAAAATTGCAAGTAGAACGTGTCTAATTATTATAATTTAATTATAGTGACCGCTTTTAAGTGTTATGAAAAGTATCAAATAAAATAATATATTATCAAATATTTATTAGCCCTTTACGAAATTCAATTTGTTCATTGTATAATAAAATACAATTTAACAATAATTTCCTTGTTTACACGAGCGGAGACGATATGTAATTTGAATATGAATATTGTCAAATCTCATAGGCACGATTAATAATGATAGCCTTGCCAACCAATTGTACTTGACGACTACGAATGTGTAAAAAACAAATTAATAATGACTCAACAGGCATAGAATTGACAGAAGGTAATCCTACGCAGTACCCGGTATTCACAATGGATGTTTATAAATATTGTATTGTTGCGTGTACAACGAACATTTGACTCAGACACTGCAATCACTTCTTAAAACCATAATATTTTGAACGTACTTCTAACGATTGTTAAGTTTTCGTCACACGTATGTCTATTATATCATTACTATTTCATGTCGTTACTTAGGCGAGTATGCTCGCAACTCTAGTTCATATACGTGCTAAGCGGTAGAGAGGTTTTTAGTCAGTAGAAGTCTGACATAACCCTCACGCTGTCCTCCCGCAGTGTGAGGGTATACGATCCAGGATTTTTCCCTCTATAAAAAAAAGTACGCTGGGCAAGGAACTTTTTCGCTACCGTGCAATCGCACCTATATTTAGCTACTAGCAACCATCCGCGTCTTCGCCTGCATTTCTACCTTTGTAAATGATGACAACTTTTCGTGTAATTAAAGGTTATGCAACGCACACCGCGATGAATCTCAGATACATTTTTTCAATCTTATTTGACACTTATCTTGAAATTTTGGCTAATTTGAACAATATCTATATAAAATATAGCCCACGTGTTATTCTGACATATAAGCTACATTACTATAACTTTTCATCAAAGTCTATTCAGTAGTTTTCGCGTGAAAAAGTACCATGAACCATCCATCTTCACAAACTTTCTCGTTTATAATATTTGTAGCTTTTGCTCGCAAAACATTATTTTTTTCCGAATGACATTGACAGGCGCCCTATGTCCTTTTCTGTAGGTACTCCTGGAAAAGTGTACAAATATCGTAATGATCGGTTAAGTAGTTAAGGCAAAAGTGTAACAAACAGACAAACATTCGTATTTAAAACAGTAAGGAAGTAAGAATAGTAAGCATTATAAGATTAGTAAGATGATATAGTGTACGTGCGCGAATGATTTGATCTACAGTATATTATTAATTCGAAGACCACAGGTTCAAATCTCAAGGTGTTCTAGCATTTTTTTCTGAATTCGAATATATTTCTAAATTAAACTGGCGACACTATCGTAAAACATATTAAGAAAATCTGAATGGCTGTAGTGTTTGATGCTTATTACTGTCTGTAAAAATAAATAAAACTATACTTTTCTCCGCGTTTGAAATCGCCATTACGTCCTTGAATGATGAGGTAATTATCTCTAGAATCTTCCGTCGCGGGTTAGTATTATTCGATTTGATTTTGTACATCGTTTTCTTAACGCCTTTAGGTAAACATTTAAAAAAAAAAATTTCTTGCTGCGTCTACACGCACCGGTTTAGGCTATGAGTTATATTTCACTCTATCTTGAGTAGATAAATACGAAAAAGCACGGTAGAGGTGGCTATATTCAATAACAAATAAGAGAATAATACTTTTTTTATTTAGTACTTAAAGCAATCGCTGAGAAATGAAGATCGTAACATCACGCCGCCTCACTATAGGCCAACCTGCCAAGAGCCTCATGGATCATGGATTTAACTAAATACTTACCTACTTTAATAATCTCATTGGTTCTGCGAGATTTGTACAACCACTGAAACCACTATATTATTATGATTAATAATTTATATCAAAGTACCTGTAATTAATACAAACCGCTTTTGAAATGTGCGGTTACTTACCATATCAAAATTGCTATTCGCTTTAACGTACCGAAGTGAATTTTATATTAAGTAATTCAAATATAATAATACAAGCCACAAGCGAGATCAGTTAGTCGACATGTTGGTGTATACAATATCGAGATAAATGTACTTTTTGTTACTAAAATAATGAACCTGGTCAAAATATCATACGTTACGGAGAAATAGTGTCTCGTTATGTTCCTTTTCACCGTACTGTGTCCGTCTGGTTTGCCTCCAGCATACACCATAGTAACTTAGACTTAGTAACCATAGTAACTACTTAGACTTAGGTCAATGTATATTTCAAGTAACCAAGAAGGGTAGCAGGACTCACTACCCGCCTCGGAACATCAAGATAATCCCTTCAGAGTGATCCTCTTTCAGGTCTCGAAATCATTCAGTATACGAGTATATCAAGTCACAGAGAGGCTTGCAGCAGACGACCGCGGTTACTAACTATGAATTTCACATAAATTTAAGGCAATCTGTGTTCAGGTATTACGCTTCCATGAGACTGGTATTTCCTAGTTTGGAGCCATAGTTAACGGTAATATTACGTACCTAAAGGATCTTACAAAATAAAGATATTTCTATTTGTAAATGAATTGTAGCTCAACCGTTGTTTTTGGATTGCTAGTGCTTACTATAGTGCCGTCACTTTATCGTGATGCAAATAATATGAAAACAAAATAAGATGGACTTTTCACATCCCTTTTTATAGGACCAATTATGTCAGGAATTCCTCTTTTCAACGTTCTTGTAATCATTAAGAATAAATTCCTTAACGGATGTTAACATATTTCCATTAATTTATCATCTTATAAAAAGAAAATGGGTGATGTGCTACATAATTAATACTATAATTCATGTGTTTTATTATTTTGGTTCTCTGAGACGCTTTTGTGTACGTTAAAAGGGTTATTTTATGAAAGAAAATTTCCACAAATTGACATATTTTCTTTCTAAACTATATACTTAAGTTTCTAAAAATATGTGTCATAAAAAGATAAACCACATCGAGTTTCTTGCCGGTTCTTCTCGATAACTGGATTGTTTATTTTTTGAACTGATGGTAGCTTTGTCGATCATAGACGCCTTTTCAGGGCCTAAATTGAATAAAATGTTTTTTTTTTTCGACTTTGATATATACACTGAATCATTACATACATAGTATAAAACAAAGTCCCCTTCCGCGTCTGTCTGTCTGTCTGTTACCGATAAACTCAAAAACTACTGAACGGATTTTCTTGCGGTTTTCACTAGTAGATAAAGTGATTCACGAGGAAGGTTTTAGTATATAATTTGTCAAGGATTTTTTTATAGTCAGGGCGGGACAGCGTCTGCCGGGCCCGCTAGTATGATATAAATGAGGAATGTTAAACATTAATAATATTATTGGCACGCACATTCACTATTATCATATAACTCCATATTACATGTTATAAAGGAAACTTTCAAGCGACATAATGGCCGGTCCGAATAATCGCACATTATGAATTTACTTTCACTGATAACACAATACAACGATAGAGGGGAACTTAAACTTTGTACAAATTGCGCAAGTTACTTCGCTTTATAAATCTTAATGAGCGGCTTTTTCGCCGGCGAAGGACTTACGCGAAATTCTTTCTACTTAGCAAAAATTCTCTTACCAACTTTTTCATATTAAAGTCTTAACTTTCGTCAGAACATATCGATGGTTTTTATTTATGTAATGACATATTTCTTATACATAGTAACCTACTAGCATTTTCCCGCGGCTCCGTGCGGGATCTGTGGAGAAGTAATTATTTTCGATTTGTTTTTTGCTTCACGTTATTGAAGTATAGGCATACTTTATGATTTTTAAAACTGATCTTTGTAGGCTATCAATTTTTAAAATTATTTTTTTTAAAAACATACAAAGTATGCCAAATGGTAGTCAATCAACTGACCGCTAACGAAGTCACTGGGTCATAATCATTTTCATTTTCAAGATTATAAATATAATTTACGTTTTTTTATTTTATCTAAAAGTGTCCAGTGATTATGGTAAAAGTTGAAAATTTTTTGAATACAAAATATCGGTTATTTTCGATTTGTTTTTTGCTTCACGTTATTGAAGTATAGGCATACTTTATGATTTTTAAAACTGATCTTTGTAGGCTATCAATTTTGAAAATTATTTTTTTAAAAACATACAAAGTATGCCAAATGGTAGTCAATCAACTGACCGCTAACGAAGTCACTGGGTCATAATCATTTTCATTTTCAAGATTATAAATATAATTTACGTTTTATTATTTTTACCTAAAAGTGTCCAGTGATTATGGTAAAAGTTGAAAATTTTTTGAATACAAAATATCGGCATATTTTGTCTTCTCGAGCTGAATTGTTTTTTTCTTTTTAATCGAACCGATTACGCTATTGACCTAGCAAGGTCTTAACAGCTTCACAGGACTACCCCAAACTGAATTGAGTAATCCAGGTTTAGCTCGGTTATGTAGGTGAGTAGTTGTTTTGCGTTGGGAGGTGATAACTATATATTCGAAAACCTTGTAAATTTCGAATACTTGTAAAATAAATACATAAATAGTATACCATAATTGTGATTTACCTGCCAGATGAAAAACATCAAAATTAGTTATTATTTATACAAGTGAATATTATGTAAAATAAAAAGTACTATTATTGTTTTTTTAAATATAACTTCAAATATCAAATATAGTATGCACAGCTAATAGTGTAGTACGAGAAATAAACGATAGATGGCGTTAAATAAATCTGACGGTTACGTGACGGTATGAACAATCGATTTTACCTCCAACGGTGCCATAAAAAGTTTCATATAAAATTACTACAAGTACGGAATATTGAATACCATCTATGACATCAAAACCACTCCATCTATTCAGATTACAACACCACTGAACATAAAACTATGAGATAACAAAACTACCATTTGCATTAAAATGACGGTAAGACAAACGTATACATATATTATGATTGATATATATAATATTAAATGTTGTTGTAGATAATGATACTATAAAAATAAACAATACTGAGTTTCTGAAAAACAATTTGAAACCATAAATATCACTCCCTTTTTTACAACTATTTAATTTAAAATAACGAATACGCACAGTTTTCTATAGACATCTTTTCACAACATAGAAAACATATATAACACTATATCATAGATTTCTTGAGCCACAGATAAATAAATTAAAATAAAGGAAATGGTACATTTTATTTACATATGTAAATGGAATTCGTAAGGTATTAAAATAACATCGACAAATTGCAAAAGGTTGTCATTTATCAAAAACTTCAAAATTATTATGGTAATGTAAATATCGAAAAGTACATAACAGTGTTAGGGCATTACCTAGTATTCCTCTTTCAATCTCGCTCATAAACTCAAGTCTAGAAATCAATAAGATACAATCAAAACTAATATAATACAATAACTAAAACTAATTTATTATTCCAGTTCTAAGATAGAAATCCAATTTATTTTCTGTTTAAACCATTCCCATTTAACTGTATAACAATACCTTTAGCTCGAGTATCTAACAATGAAATTACATTAACGGCTTTGTGAAGGGCAAAGTTCAGGGCTTTATGGGCCAACACATAAAACAACAATTAACTGAGAAAGCTGATTTTAAACTTTGATTGAAAATATAAGAAAGAGATAAGAAATTTTACTCCTAAATCAAAGTCATTATTTTATTTATCTATTACATTGTTCGATATTTAACATTTAGATAGATAAATTCTAGAGAACTTTGTTGCTCTTTCACGTTAAAATAACTTTACAGTATCATTACATATACATTACACCATAATAACTCATAGGTTATAATTATAAATACATTTTTCGTTTAAATGAGCCAACATATACCGATCAATATGTAAGTTGGAAGCAATGCTAGCTCAGAAATATCACAGCGTACGTTGTTAGTTACACGAAAATTATATATGGTGTCATCATTTACGAAATCATCATTCACGGGCGTCTGCTAGAATACCATATATAATTCATATTTTAATCACAATAATTATTTTATTGGAACTAGTAAAACAACTAAAGTTAACTTCATATCTACAATGATGAGCATCGTCGAGACAAATGTAGATCTATTAAACATTTTCTGAGTATACAAATTATTAGTAATTTTTAGCTATGCGTACTTTATACCTGTTTTCGCGTGTCTGTAGCCACAGAGTACATTTGTATATAGGAGATCTGTAGCACTGCGGCATGTGTTCGTAGAGATACATAATAATATGTTATTTTTGTTATAATGATGTACTGGGATTCTCATTTCTAGATTTGTGACCGTTATTAATATTATGACATTTCTTCGCAAATACCTATGCAACTAGATATATCTGCCATCTATCAACGAAAAGTGTTAAATAATTTGAACTATATGTTGAGTTACTATATACCGGGTAAGTAACGATTGGTAGGTATGGAAGAAATCACAAATATAAATCATCAAAGTTCTAATTATTATAACAAAATTATTTGTATAAAATAAAAAGAAATTCAAGCGTAATAGCGCCATCTATACTTGTACCTTGTCAATAAGTAAAGAGTATGAACATCGACTTACTTAATATTGAAACATGTGTAGTAAGATGTATGTGTCAATAGATGGCACTAATATTAATATATTGCAAAAGATTTAAGCGATAAAAAAATTAATACATAGTTAACTTGTTTATGTTAAACTTTTAAGAAAACCCAATATGTATTGATATTTTTGTGTCGTTATAGCTATTTTACTTTACATAATACATTTTATAAGGTATTTCTAGGCTGCGTAAAATTAAAGTTCCATTTACCTACTACATTAAGGTACATTTGTCATGTATCTGTCTACGCTAGACTTCTAAATTTACTCAGCCTTGACCGAATATATTAAAGTTAGACGTAGATTATAATAAAATTTAGACATGTTAAAATTAACCACAATGTTTAATTAAGTAATTACTATCCTTTATAGACAGTAATGTAATTAGTAAAATTACATAAATTTAGTACTTTTATAAGAATATTGTAACTGGTGAAGTTAAAACTAATATTGATTTGACACGTTTTGGAGAAATTATACGAAATTGTGCTATATAAACCTATAAAGCAAAAACCTAACGGAATTCTTGAACATACATAATTAAATCTATTGAAATCTAGTTAATAATTAAAAACAACATTTACGGTGTTATTACAAAAAAGTTAAAAAGGTTTGAAATTAAATGCACCGCGCTCGCCCGAAGCAAGTTCGCGTTATTCTTTTTCGCAAGTCTAACCTAACGTAACCAAAACGAGACAAAAGAGCAAGATGGCGAACATTCAGCGACCGCGCTGCATTTAATTCGAAACCTTTTTAAAACAAGTATTCAATACGTATTTAACTTTTTTGTAATAACACTGATAAAGTTTAGTGGTGGTCTAATAATTATTGTCAATTATATTTCTCTAAAATGTAAAAGTATCTTAGTAAATTAACTGTGATTACTAAAATGATTGCAGATATTTGTACCTAAACAACTATCTACACAATATAATCTTTGAGATATTCCAGTCGCCATGGCAACGCGGTGACACACAGGCCGTCGACCCTTGTGAGGTGCGACGCACCGCCCGCCTAACAAGCAATCCGCCCAATCGCGCCTCGCTTTCTATTTGTAAACAATTTCCTTAACTGTCCTTTGTCTCGCCTTTAAATGTCAATTAATTCGGAACGTACAGTTGTATTATGTTGTTATTTTCTTCATATAATGCATATTTTATATCATATAATATTAATGTTGTGGCATTTATTTATTTAAGTGTTTGTAAAATTCTGTTTCGTCAAGTGCAGTATAAAAAAGATTCTAAGGCAAACGTTCATTTATTATCTTTCATATTTGAAGTGATAGAATTGTTGTAAAGTTTAAATAAATGTTGTGTTGTGTTTTATTGGTGATACGGGCCCCTTGTCGTGCGAGGGCGGGATCTGATAACGAGGTAATAATTGGTTTTATTGGTTTCTCAACTTGTTAAGTTTATTGCAAGAGTGTTAAAGTTATAGAAAGTATACATTTATAAGTTATACCTTACTAAATAATAAATGTGAGTGTTCGTCATGATAGATGTATATTTGTTACTTTTTCTCGCAAAAACTATTAAACGTATTTGAATGAAATTTTACAGGAATGTAGCTTATGTTTCTGAACAACGGATACGCTTATAGTTTATAAAGACATTGTTTAAATTAACCAAAATAAAACGACAAGTGCCAAGTAAGTTGAATAAATTCCGACATGTGAGAGCTATTTCGGCGTGAGCTGCAAAAATCGTTAAAGCTATACGAAAGTATTGTACGGAGTTATCATTTACAAAGATACAAATGCAGACGGAGTCCGAAGAAATCGTCAGTAATCTATAATAAAGGAACTAGTTCGTAGCTTGAACTTTAATGAAACCTAGTACAATAGTAGATAAAATATTTTTCAATACAACTAACTGGCTACAGTTTTTTGACAAATATTTTAGTAAGAGCTCTAATAGTAGTAGATTTTTACCGATATTTACCTGTAACCTTTATTTAAAAATTAAATGTAGATAAGATGCTACGGTAAATTGTGAATATTGATACACCCACCGATGTAAAGAATGTTTGCATCTCATTAATATTTTTATTATTATTGCTAAAAGCGGCTGGCGTTAGCGCGGCGCGGCGCCATACCTGCACTCTGTTACGTCTGTCTGCATATCGTATAGATAACAACATACTACACAGACTACTAACTACTAGATGTTACACAAGCGCAAATATTTTAATATGACCACTCAATTAAGTATTAAATAGCGAAAGATAAAATAAAAACCTCATTTAGTTAAATTATCGTCGATTATTTTAAAACTAGTGATCGTCCAGTGTTTAAAATCTGACCATAGTTAGAAGTACAAAGAATATTAAAAAAAATATTATAAGTAAATATTCTTTTTCAAAATGGCAAAAACTTTATAAAGACATCGTAAAGTGTATAAGTAAGAAATATGGGAAAATAGAACAGAAGACTCATTAACAAAGGCTTCTACTCGTCGATGGTAAGGAAAAATATTTTTCTTTATTTTTTTAATCATAACACTAAAAGTCGGGAATAGATACTTAGAAAAAAATTAATTAACAAAGTCGATTGATAAACAGAGAAGGATAAGATACTGAACTGTTTACTTCGTAATTTTATTCGGTAGATAATATTTCTTAATTTTATTAGCAGTTTAAAAAAAATCAAATTTATAACTTACCTGCGAGTCCTGAAAGGAAAATGCATATAACTATTGACGCAAACAATTACGATCTATACATATTTTATATAAACTATTATTATACAGACACAGATGGCAAGCTCAAATCTTAATAGATCTTTACTACTTCAAGTAATCGGAAATTTGCACATATGTGTCTGTAGTACGGTGAAGTTGTAAAGGCCAAGTGCTAGAATAGTGTTCCCAATTCGAAAAAAAAGTTAATCTCGTCCAGTTATGAATGGTCTGTGGGTATGAAAATATTTCAATGCATAGTATTTTTATTTATTCGAAAACTTTTTAACATATATCATTATTTATGAAGTTAAATTATCAAAATAATACATCGAAATCGCTTTTTTGAAGAACTATAACTGTTACTGAGCTGAGAGGCGCCCGCCTCCGAGTGCGCGTAGGTGCAAATCCGCAAATATATTCATTGGGTACTTACTATATCCAGAAAAGAAAGAACAAATTACGATTTTTTTTTCTTAACTGACATCTTAACGTTTGGCAATTATACCTGAGATTATTCAACCATAATATGCGAATATATTATGCCTGAAAAGACATTAAAATATGGTCAGAAATTGTCTGCAGAAATACAAAAGTGGAATTTATAAATAACGTGATATAATTTCTCTTGGCCGTCCTGTATTTTAAGCTCAGTAAGACCAAAAAGAGTTTTTTAGACAATTTGCTGTTTATATTTACCGTACTGTGTGTGAGTTCAAGTATTACGTCAAGCGGATTTTGACGTCAAAAGGCTATTATATCATAGATGAGTATGTGAATTATGGTGATGTTTGAAAATAATAGTCCTGTCGCCCGTAAAAACGAATGTAACTCTAATGCATTGTTATAAAGAAATATACAATAAAAAGATAGAGCAAAACGAGTTTGTTATCGGCTCCGTTATAAGCGCCGTCTCGGGGCCTAAACTGAATTAAGTATTTTTGATTTTGATATTTTTACTGAGTAGGAAATTTTTTTTTTTTTTTTTATATCATAGGAGGCAAACGAACAAGTGGGTCACGTGATGTTAAGTGATCACCACCGTCCATAGACACTTGCAACACCAGAGGAGTCGCAAGTGCGTTGCCAGCCTGTGTTTGGGAGAAGGGGGAGTGGGGAAGAGAGGAGGGGAAGGAAGATGGGTATCCGGCATTCTCACTGACCGAACGAAACGCAACAATGCAAGCACTGTTACTTCACGTCGGTTTTCTGTGAGAGGGTGGTACTACCCCGGGCGAGCCAACCCATTCATGCTGAAACCAGTGATAGCTTCGGCGTGGCTCTACCACCTACAGACGTGGCTCTACCACCTACAATGCATACAAAAGATGACTAATGTGACATTCTTGGCCGGTGTTTTGATCGATATACTAGACTGTTTAATAGAGTGTACTAGCTGACCCGGCCAAGCGTTATTGTGACTCAATTATTACATGTTGAATTAATGTAATATAATGAGTTGATTACTTGATACGGAAAAAGCGAGGCTACGTAGTAAATAGATTAACAATCATTAAATGACAATATGACTAATTACTATATGCCTGGTGCCATATATAAGCAAATAATTGATAAAATCTTGAACACAGACTTTAACAGTCAATGTAATATTGTAATTTTAATAGAAGACAGTTCCGATGTAAAAAAGTTTGATTTATATAAGACATCAGATAAACTGTTACAATTGAATATGAGTAGCATAATGTTATGTGCTTTTCCATATTCAATTTCCCTAACATAAAATGATAACATTCATATGTTAAATACTTTATTATACAACTTGACATGTCGTCATAATGACAAATTTATATTTTTTGTTGTTAATACATTTATTAACAACTTTATAATAACGCGTGAAAATATGTTTCTTCCCAAAAAGTATAAGTGTGACATAGCTACATTGATAGCTTATAATGTAAATAGGTTAAATAACTCAGCAGTATCATATAGTTCCTCTAATGATACTGTGATAAAAATTTAAACTAGTAGATAAAACAAAGGAGAAGTGTAATACTACATTATATCACCAAAATATTAATCGCTTCTCCGGCAAAATTTTAAACATAAGCCTATTATTAAATTGAGAGATACTAGATATATTATGTTTTACAGAAACATGGCTTAAACCGAACAAGATGAAATTCGATGTACCCCATTTTTCGGTTGCCATTGTATTTTAGAGAACAATCACCGTCGGTGGTGGTTGTATTATATTATTCAAAAATAATTTAAAATTTAAAGATAGAAAAAATATATGTAGTCTCTCAATAGATCGTATCTGTGAAGTGGCTTGTGCAGAGATGGATAAATTAATTATTCTTTGTGTTTATAGATCTTCATCATCAAATATTTGTCAATTCCTATAAAAAATGGAGGAAATTCTAATGGGAATTTTGAATAGTAATAAGCGAGTCTCGGTCTATGGCGACTTTAATATGGATATCTTAAATATGTCACCAGAGGTCACTATGTTCACATCTTTATTCAAGTCGTTTAACCTGGATCCTCTTTTTAATGAGCCGACCAGTTGTACATTTCAAACTGCATCTTGCATTGATAATATTTTTAGTAACTTCAAGACCATTGGCAGCAGTATTATTACTGGGATACTCTCTGATCACAAAGGTCTCCTTGTTAAAATAAGTTGTGATAAGCCTAGTGTTGACAGCAAGAAACAAACTGTACTTATAGCCAAAAGTAGACTAGGTCTTTTAAATCATAATATTGCACAATGTCTATCTTCCAAAACTTTTAATAATCAAGATCCAGATCGTTATTAAGATAATTTATTTATGTATCATAAGCAATTAATTCAGTAAACATTGCCCAAAAAAGGTTATTAATATAAAGGAAAAAAATAGTTTTAGTGAATGGGCAACAACAGGCATTAAAAAAAGTAGAGATCGATTGTATGATCTTTATTATAGGAGATCATTAACAAGTAGTGAATCCTTTCATGCTTATGTTAGAAATTATTCTAAAGTTTTTAAACGGGTTTGTATTGCTGCCAAAGCAAAGTTTTTAGGGAATAAATTTCTCGAATCTAGAAATAAGACAAAAACTGTTTGGCATATAATAAAAAAGAATTAGGTAAAAATAAAACAAATGATAATTCACTTAATCTTGATGTTGACGGAGTACATATTTCCAAAAGTACAGAGATAGTAACTGTTTTCCAAGATTATTTCACTAATATAACTTTACAAGTAACAAAAGATATAATATCATCAGCCCAGGGTACCGCAGCTCTTTTAAAAAATATGAGTGCACCTATAGATTCAAAATTTAAATTCATATCTATTATTACAGGTGAAATAATAAGGACCTTCAAGCAATTAAATTTAAAACACACCGAAGACATATGGGGTATATCGGTAACAGTAGTACAGTATTTAATTGTCACTATTTCACCACATTTGGCTAATATATTTAACCAGTGTATAGCAAAAATAACTTTCCTCAATTTAATGAAAATAAGCAAAGTAGTTCCTTTGTTTAAATCAGGCTGCAGAAGTGGTCTTGGAATATAGAGACCTATTTCTGTACTTCTGTCCTTAAGTAAAATTTTTCAAAAGATTATGTTCAACCAATTAGTAGACTATTTCAATGTGCAAAAGCTTCTGGATGGTCATCGGTTTCACGAAATTGAAATCTACTACTGACGCGGATGCAACGCTTATAAGTTATATATTGAGGGCCTGAGAGGATTCATATGATGCAATTGGTGTATTCTGCGATCTGTCTAAGGCCTTTGATTGCGTTGACCATAGTACGCTTATTCTAAAATTAAAACATTATGGTATTTGTGGATCTTCTCTCGACCTTCTTGTCTCTTATTTAAAAGATCGTTGTCAGAAAGTTAGCATAAAAGGGATAACCTCTGCAGGATCCTTTGCGCGCATTGCGGGCGTCCCACAGGGCTCTATTCTAGGGCCGTTCTTGTTCTTAATATACATAAATGATCTGCCGCTAATGGTTAATAACTGTGCTGACATGGTGCTTTTTGCAGACGATACTTCAATTATATTTAAAGTAAAAAGGACAGATTCAGAGGTTGGGCATGTAAATAATACTTTAAACGAAATTTCTCATTGGTTTGCATTAAATAACTTAGTACTAAATATAGGTAAAACAAAATGTATGAAATTTATTTTGCCTAATGTGCCACAAGTTGATAGTAGCATCAAGATCGAAGGGAATTTTGTAGGGTTCGTTGATAATACTGTATTTTTGGGTATCACACTAGATTCAAAATTACAATGGGGTCCTCAAATTAAACAATTGGCAAGCAAATTAAGTGCTGTTGCATTTGCAGTACGTAAGATTCGCCAGCTAACTGATATTGCCACTGCTAGGTTAGTCTACTTAGGTTAGTCTGATGGCATTCTGTTGTGGGGGACAGCAGCTGAGGTAGACACCATATTTTTATTACAAAAACGGGCAGTTCGAGCAATTTACAATATGGGACCTCGCGAATCCTTAAAGACCATGTTCAAGAAATACGGTATCTTAACTCTGCGCTCCCAATACATTCTTGATAATTTAATATATGACCGTAAGAACCTTGAAAAGCTAGATTTCGTAAAAAACCGGCACAATCTAAATACTAGAAACTGTTACAAACTGGTTGTCTCATGTTTTAGACTTAGTAAAACCAGTAATAGTTTTTTTGGAAAATAGTGTTAGGTTTTAGAACAAAGTCCCAAAGGACATTATCGATTTGCCGGATTGCGAATTTAAGCGCCATGTCAAGCGGGTTTTGGTGTCCAAAGGCTTTTGTAGAGTGGATCAATATGTGAACGATGGTGATGTCTGGAATTGACTCATCTCTGTGCATCCATTAAAAACGTTTGTGACATGTACCTAATATATTCTAAATATTATATATATTTGTTAAAAGGATAAACCAGATTGAGTTTCTTGCCGGTTCTTCTCGATGACTGGATTGTTTTCCGAACCGGTGATAGTTTTGACGTTCATAAGTGTACCTTCTTAGGGCCTAAATTGAATAAAGTGTTTTTGATTTGATTTCATTTAAACAGAACACGTTTACCATAAAATAAACTGCAGTTGAAAAATTAATTCAAAATTAACACGTGGTGCCATCTATGACATAGTTATAACAGTCAGTCCTACAGTTTTCTGTCCATAAACTTATTTAAAGCGCCATTTATTCGAGACTGATAAAACTTACAAATAATAACAATAATCAACATTGACAAGTAAAAAAAATTGTAATTAAAAATATTGAGGTCAATAATTGAAATATAAATTATTCTATCTCTCAAGTTATACATAAATACCAACTCTCATGAAGATCGGTTTAGTAGTTTCGGAGTTCATCGTGGACAAACATCACGATACTGGATTTTTAAATATTTATGAAGAAAATGCCCTAAAAGAATTCAAATTTATAAAATAGTACTCACTATAACAGGCGATAGTTTGCAGACATTTTTTGTAGTCAATTGTTTTTCGAATATGAAGCGATCGCGATCGCCTCAACTCCATGGCGGTAGACAGCTACAGAGGTTTTATTGTAAGGGAACGTATTCAAACATATTATTCGCGAACAATTTATATAGTAAAGTATAATCTTGTACTATATTTAAAATTCTATATAGGCTATTACTATTTAACTCCCATATTAATTTTACCGATTTACTTCTGTTAAATTTTATCTCGACTGCTTAGCTCCTCCATCCATATGAAGCGTAACGATATGTCGCCATACAACACTATGAAAAGTCCTTTAAATGTTAGTAAAAGTCAGGTCTCCATTGGTTCACCAATTTCTGAAATTAGATCGGACAAACAACAGACACTCCAATTTTAATTATGGTTACGTTTATAGATTAGTCAGATGTGATCGCAGAAACCGTTTGCTATTTATTAACTGTCTGTCGATGAATGTCATCTTGGCTACACGTGTAAATACTCTCTGGGGTGATATAATGTAATATTAGTTAGTGCTGCAACCGCAGAAGTATTGAATCTTGTCTGGTATAGTTTTTTTTACAAATAGTATTAATTAAGAAACAGTTCGATGTTTGTGGTTAATTCGAAGATTTAATTACTCTGCCTAGTGTTGGAGAAAAGTTCGTGTCGATGTTTTTTTTAATGTAACATAATCGGTTTAGTTAACCGCATCGATAATCTATCTTTTCTATCGTGAGATATTCCAATTGACCTTGGATTTCTTCCGGTGTCTAATCACACCTCAGATTTTGCCTATTAAACTAATATGTGTTGTGTTAAGTTTGAGGTTCAACCGCGGACTTGGAACAACTCACTATTTAAAAAACTATATTTCACTATATTTTATTTATTTTTAGCGTATCTCTCGGTGGTTGTTGGCGCGCATTATATATTTAGGTTTCCGAACGCACAAGCATCCCTCCCGCCCACCGTCCTTCCTTCCTTTCACTTTCACTTACGCCACGATCCTTACCGCGGACGCAACGAAAACAATATCTCGCATAATCATACGCAAGCATTGCTAGTCACCGATCACTAATATTGTGAAGTTTGGTGTAAAAATCGAATAGACACTAATCCAATATAGTGCATATTATATATCGCCGCGAGTGAAGTGCATCGAAACCCGCATCATCAACACCGGTGAGTCCGCATTCCGAAATTTCCGCAAACCCCCCCTGAACCAGCACCTTTACGCACAAAACATTTTTATGATGCTTGCGTATGATTATGCGAGATATTGTTTTCGTTGCGTCCGCGGTAAGGATCGTGGCGTAAGTGAAAGTGAAAGGAAGGAAGGACGGTGGGCGGAAGGGATGCTTGTGCGTTCGGAAACCTAAATATATAATGCGCGCCAACATCTTTTTTTTTTTTTTTTTTTTTTTTTTTTTTTTTTTTTTTTTGCAAGCCCCGCGCACATTCATTATCAATGAACGTACAGCGCTTAGCAATATACATTGTTCATTTTGTAAAGCGATTGATCATCAACAATTATATAACTGCCCTAAATTTAAAATTCTTTCGCCTCTTAATAAATATAAACATATAAAAACTATAAACGGTTGTGTCAACTGTTTAAGTTTGATACACACAGTATTTAAATGTAACTCAACGCATAATTGTAAAATTTGTAATAAACGCCATAATACACTTCTTCATATTAATAACAACAGCTCATCTAGTAACCCTCTTCAAAATAATAATACCTCCGAAAATGAAAACGCACAAAATAATTTATTAAATAAAAACGAACAAAATACAATATCTCAAAATTCAACTTCCTTGCTATCTAATTCGACCGTGTGTCACAACGTACTTCTTAGCACCGCGCAAGTTTGTGTTCGAGGCGCTAATAATAATTATTGCACCGTTCGTTCACTGATAGATAACGCGTCGCAACGTAATATAATAACTACCGCTTGTTGTAAACAATTAAATTTAAACATAATTCCGCTTTCTAATTCGTTTGTTAAGGGTATCGGTTTATCGTCGCGTCCTATTAAGGGCTATGTAAACTTACAGATTCGCTCAAAAGTAATAAATTTAATTTTAATATAAACGCATTAGTACTTGATTGTATTACCGATAGGATACCTTTAGATTATATTGACACTTCCGTAATGCAACACTTAATCAATATTCCGCTTGCCGATGAGCACTGGTATGAACCAGGAGAAGTACAGCTTTTATTAGGAGCACAGTTGTTCCCTTATATACTTCTCGGTGGTAAGATAATTGCACCTTCAGCGCCCCCCGCTATAGAAACGGTTTTCGGTTATATTCTTATGGGTGAAGTACCGAGCGCTATTCACGATAATAATAATTCACATCACGACTTACTCTTTGGCTCGCCTCAAGACAATACATCCGCTTCTTTCCTCATATCTAGTGATTACTCGTTAGATCGCTCGCTTTCCAAATTTTGGGATCTTGAAGAGATTCCATCGCAAACAATTTTAAGTTCACAAGATATAGAGTGTGAAAAATGTTTCTGAAATCTTTTTCAGCAATGGCGTCAGCTTGCGGATAATTATCGCGTTCGTCATTACATAGTTGGCGGATTGTACGCATTGCCAGATATGGACTTGATTTCAACCCAAAAGTAACACGATTAAACTGGTATTCGCGGATGGGTTCTGCAGCATCAAAGCGATATAATATCTTTTGATATTTTCTATGTTCCTCGTTAAATAAAATTTGCAAATACATTTGCTTTATATCTGCGGTTACAGCGATTGGAAATAAGCGGAAGTTAAGCAGGAGCATAAATATATCTGTTTGTAAATTGGGGCCAGCATGTAAGATATCATTAAGTGATACACCATTATGAGATTTAGCGCTAGCATCTAATACGGGACGAATTTTAGTCGTATTTTTATCACTGCGAATAACCGCATGATGCGGAATAAAATATCCTTCCTTAGAAATATTTGGTGCAATTTCTGAGATATAATTTAAAACGAGATATTCTTTAAAAACTTTATTATAACTAGCGCGAATGTTATTGTTTTGAAGTTTGCGTTCTAAAAATAGTAACCGTCGTTGCGCTAATGCACGTGAGTTACCTAATTCATATGGATTCCTACTGAAGGGTAAACCGACCGAGTAACGTCCAGATGAATCGCGTGAAACTGCTGTCGAAAATAATTTTTCACACTCTATGTCTTGTGAGCTTAAAATTGTTTGCGATGGAATCTCTTCAAGATCCCAAAATTTGGAAAGCGAGCGATCTAACGAGTAATCACTAGATATGAGGAAAGAAGCGGATGTATTGTCTTGAGGCGAGCCAAAGAGTAAGTCGTGATGTGAATTATTATTATCGTGAATAGCGCTCGGTACTTCACCCATAAGAATATAACCGAAAACCGTTTCTATAGCGGGGGGCGCTGGAGGTGCAATTATCTTACCACCGAGAAGTATATAAGGGAACAACTGTGCTCCTAATAAAAGCTGTACTTCTCCTGGTTCATACCAGTGCTCATCGGCAAGCGGAATATTGATTAAGTGTTGCATTACGGAAGTGTCAATATAATCTAAAGGTATCCTATCGGTAATACAATCAAGTACTAATGCGTTTATATTAAAATTAAATTTATTACTTTTTGAGCGAATCTGTAAGTTTACATAGCCCTTAATAGGACGCGACGATAAACCGATACCCTTAACAAACGAATTAGAAAGCGGAATTATGTTTAAATTTAATTGTTTACAACAAGCGGTAGTTATTATATTACGTTGCGACGCGTTATCTATCAGTGAACGAACGGTGCAATAATTATTATTAGCGCCTCGAACACAAACTTGCGCGGTGCTAAGAAGTACGTTGTGACACACGGTCGAATTAGATAGCAAGGAAGTTGAATTTTGAGATATTGTATTTTGTTCGTTTTTATTTAATAAATTATTTTGTGCGTTTTCATTTTCGGAGGTATTATTATTTTGAAGAGGGTTACTAGATGAGCTGTTGTTATTAATATGAAGAAGTGTATTATGGCGTTTATTACAAATTTTACAATTATGCGTTGAGTTACATTTAAATACTGTGTGTATCAAACTTAAACAGTTGACACAACCGTTTATAGTTTTTATATGTTTATATTTATTAAGAGGCGAAAGAATTTTAAATTTCGGGCAGTTATATAATTGTTGATGATCAATCGCTTTACAAAATGAACAATGTATATTGCTAAGCGCTGTACGTTCATTGATAATGAATGTGCGCGGGGCTCGCGGCGACCGTGACGCTCGCGGGGCGCTCGCGTCTCTAGCGGCAGAGTGCTGCCGTGCGGAGCTTGCGATGCTTTTGTTGCAGGGCGTTGTTCGTTTTAATATTTTAAATTGTTCGCGTAGAAAATTTGTAAAGTCGTCGTAAGTTGGATATGACTGCTTCCGAATTGTATTCTCGAATTGTTTAGCGGTATCGATGTCTAATTTTCGTAATCCTAAATGCACAAAAATGAAATCTAATAAGTTATCCATTTTTATTTGTTTTAGAGCGGCTATCGATGTACAATATTCATCGATAAATGAGTCTAATTGACTAGGCGTTACGTTATGAAGCGAGTTTAAATTTAATATTTTTTCTATGTAGGTAGTGGCGATAGCACGATTATCTGTGTATTTTTCTACTAATGCGTTGTAAATTAAATGATAATTATCTGCGGTTGGGCTTAAACTTAACCAAATGGTTTCAGCTTTACCCTTAAGTTTATTTATTAAATATCTAACGCGTAATGAGTCATTTAGATTTGAATTATTGTGAACCATTGAATTATAACATTCGATGAACATAGGAAATTTTTCATATTCACCGTAAAACTCCGGTATAGATAATTTTTCTAACCGAAAATTTTAATATTCTCCATTATCTTGAATTGAATTCTCATGGGAATTAATGTTTGTATGCGTGGAGAAGCGTGTTAAAGCGTTTTTAATTTCACAATAATAATCTTCGAATGCCCAAATAGGTTCATAATTTGGTAGGTATTTCGCATTAATTTTCAAATGAAGTCGGTTGATATTATCTACTATTTCCAGATATTCATCGCGCATAGAAGTAATATTTGTCGCTTTACTAATAAAATAAGACGTTTGGCGATCCTCTGTACTCTGAGGTATAGATTCAAAAATCGATTTAGCGCGTAGAAAATAGGATTGCTTTTTTCCCTCGAGTAGGGATATTTCAGCAAGGATGCTTACTGAGCCCTCAGCTAAGTCTCCCTTATTAGACCTATGCTCCATTTTAATGTAATTAGATATAAATTAAAGTTAAAATATCAAATAACTACGCGATATGGCGCGTAAAAAACGACAAGCGGGTGGGTATATATAAAAATGAAATACGTTGCGAATTTAGGATTACAGAATAAGGAATTCAAAGGATAATTTAGGAAAGAAGGATCAATAATCTGGGAACGAAGGACCATAAAAATGTTTTGTGCGTAAAGGTGCTGGTTCAGGGGGGGTTTGCGGAAATTTCGGATTGCGGACTCACCGGTGTTGATGATGCGGGTTTCGATGCACTTCACTCGCGGCGATATATAATATGCACTATATTGGATTAGCGTCTATTCGATTTTTACACCAAACTTCACAATATTAGTGATCGGTGACTAGCAATGCTTGCGTATGATTATGCGAGATATTGTTTTCGTTGCGTCCGCGGTAAGGATCGTGGCGTAAGTGAAAGTGAAAGGAAGGAAGGACGGTGGGCGGGAGGGATGCTTGTGCGTTCGGAAACTTAAATATATAATGCGCGCCAACATCCTCCCCCGCGTTGAGAAAACTGAATTTTCTCAAAGAGACAAATACAAAAAAAGAATGCGGTTAAAAAAAATTAAATGCGGTTCACAGAGTAAGAGGTTTAGTACCAAACGTTACTTCATAGTAAATGCGAATATGTTGATATGCGAAAAATTATTAAAATATGCGGATTAAATATATGAAAAATGCGAAAATAAAATGAATAAATGCGAAAATTATTGAGAAGATGGAGATTTGTATAGGTGATCAAGCTTGGCTTTAGCCCCAATAAAGTGTGTACTGTCATCGGAGTATATTTTAGCGACTGGGCCTCTACTGGAAATGAAGCGTTTGAATGCGTTTATGAATGAATCCGACGTTAAGGCAGGCGCTAATTCGATGTGAACGGCTTTTGTGACTAGACAAATAAACAAACAAATGTACGCCTTTTGACTCTTTTGACCTCTGCGCCTACATAGAGTGATATTAATAGGTCCACTGTAGTCTACACCAGTGTGTACGAAAGCTTTTGTTTCTCGAACCCGATATGATGGTAAATCAGCCATTTTTGGACTTGGAAGTACAGGTGCACATTTAAAGCAAAAGTTACATTTGTGTATGTGTTGCCGTATTACATTTCTAGCGGAAATTATCCAAAATCTTTGACGAATAATCGAATTTAGCAAATGAGCGCCCGTATGGCAGTGTGCGCGGTGATAATAGTCAATTAGAAGAAAAGTTACGTGGTCTTTTCTAGGCAATAAAATCGGATGTTTAGCGTCGAACGGTAAGTTGGAATTCGATAAGCGACCTCCAACTCTTATGATTCGGTTTTCGTCTAGAAAAAGATCAAGTTTTCTTAAACTGCCATGAGGTAATTTATGATTATTTAAGCGGTCAATGATGTCAGAAAAATTATTATTTTGAACTGCGCGAATTAAGTAGTTTTCAGCGGTGTTTAAATCGTTAGCCTTAACAAGAAAATTAGTCGGTCGATGTAAAATGCGTAAAGCTCTCAGAATATAAATAATGATGCGTAACAATTTATTATAAGAGGAAATTTTGAGAGAAAGTTCACAAAGAACTTGCGGAGTAGAGCTAATAGTTGTAGCAGTAACGGATTTATGTTCAGGTAGTTCCTCTAATCTAGTGGATATTACAGATCTAAGAGGCCAAGTAGATACAGGAAACTGGAGCCACAGAGGACCTTGCCACCACAGATTATGAGAAAGTAGTTGCTCAGGTAAAAGTCCTCGTGACAAGCAATCACTAGGATTTTCTGAGCCTGCTACATGAAAGAAATGTTTAGGGTCTAAATTTTCATGACACTTAGCGATGCGGTTACTAATAAAAATATTCCAGCGATGCGGAGATGAATTGATCCAGGATAAAGTTATCTCTGAATCCGAAAATGCGAAAATATTATTAATCTTAAGACGAGCGTTATAAGAGTCATGAACAGTTTTTGTTAATTTAGACATTAACACAGCGGCGCATAATTCAAGGCGTGCTAAAGAGACTACTTTAACCGGTGAAACTTTAGACTTTGCACAAACTAAGCGTACATGTATGTTACCATGTGGATCGGTCACATGTAAATATATGACGCAGCCATAAGCCTTAAGGCTTGCGTCAGCGAATGCTACAATATTAACAAGCGAGTCTTTAAACACTTGCAAGTGGCGTGGTATTTTAAGAGAGCCAAGAAGCGGTAACTGATATTTAAGTTTCTCAAATAAATTAATAATATGAGCGGGTGGATTATCATCCCAATTAACACGTTCAAGCCACAATTGTTTGATTAATAATTTTGCGAAAAGCACGACAGGTGCTGCTAACCCCAAAACATCCCATAAACGTGCAATAAGCGAGAGAATATTGCGTTTAGTACAGTCACGAGTATCTTCATTGACTTTAAATATAAATACGTCATCGGAAGGATTCCATTCTAAGCCTAATATCTTATGCGTTTCAGATTTATTAAATTCAACAGGAGATAGCTTAACTTCGGAAGGGATATTTTTTAAAACTGCGTTACTGTTGCTGGACCATTTCAATAGTTCGAACCCACCAGATTTAAACAAATTAATCAACTGATTAGAAATTTTTATAGCGGCGTCTTCATCAATAATGGAACACACTAGATCGTCCATATAGAAATCTTTTTCAGCAATGGCGGCAGCTTGTGGATAATTATCGCGTTCGTCATTACATAGTTGGCGGATTGTACGCATTGCCAGATATGGACTTGATTTCAACCCAAAAGTAACACGATTAAACTGGTATTCGCGGATGGGTTCTGCAGCATCAAAGCGATATAATATCTTTTGATATTTTCTATGTTCCTCGTTAACTAAAATTTGCAAATACATTTGCTTTATATCTGCGGTTACAGCGATTGGAAATAAGCGGAAGTTCAGCAGGAGCATAAATATATCTGTTTGTAAATTGGGGCCAGCATGTAAGATATCATTAAGTGATACACCATTATGAGATTTAGCGCTAGCATCTAATACGGGACGAATTTTAGTCGTATTTTTATCACTGCGAATAACCGCATGATGCGGAATAAAATATCCTTCCTTAGAAATATTTGGTGCAATTTCTGAGATATAATTTAAAACGAGATATTCTTTAAAAACTTTATTATTACTAGCGCGAATGTTATTGTTTTGAAGTTTGCGTTCTAAAAATAGTAACCGTCGTTGCGCTAATGCACGTGAGTTAACTAATTCATATGGATTCCTACTGAAGGGTAAACCGACCGAGTAACGTCCAGATGAATCGCGTGAAACTGCTGTCGAAAATAATTTTTCACACTCTATATCTTGTGAACTTAAAATTGTTTGCGATGGAATCTCTTCAAGATCCCAAAATTTGGAAAGCGAGCGATCTAACGAGTAATCACTAGATATGAGGAAAGAAGCGGATGTATTGTCTTGAGGCGAGCCAAAGAGTAAGTCGTGATGTGAATTATTATTATCGTGAATAGCGCTCGGTACTTCACCCATAAGAATATAACCGAAAACCGTTTCTATAGCGGGGGGCGCTGGAGGTGCAATTATCTTACAACCGAGAAGTATATAAGGGAACAACTGTGCTCCTAATAAAAGCTGTACTTCTCCTGGTTCATACCAGTGCTCATCGGCAAGCGGAATATTGATTAAGTGTTGCATTACGGAAGTGTCAATATAATCTAAAGGTATCCTATCGGTAATACAATCAAGTACTAATGCGTTTATATTAAAATTAAATTTATTACTTTTTGAGCGAATCTGTAAGTTTACATAGCCCTTAATAGGACGCGACGATAAACCGATACCCTTAACAAACGAATTAGAAAGCGGAATTATGTTTAAATTTAATTGTTTACAACAAGCGGTAGTTATTATATTACGTTGCGACGCGTTATCTATCAGTGAACGAACGGTGCAATAATTATTATTAGCGCCTCGAACACAAACTTGCGCGGTGCTAAGAAGTACGTTGTGACACACGGTCGAATTAGATAGCAAGGAAGTTGAATTTTGAGATATTGTATTTTGTTCGTTTTTATTTAATAAATTATTTTGTGCGTTTTCATTTTCGGAGGTATTATTATTTTGAAGAGGGTTACTAGATGAGCTGTTGTTATTAATATGAAGAAGTGTATTATGGCGTTTATTACAAATTTTACAATTATGCGTTGAGTTACATTTAAATACTGTGTGTATCAAACTTAAACAGTTGACACAACCGTTTATAGTTTTTATATGTTTATATTTATTAAGAGGCGAAAGAATTTTAAATTTCGGGCAGTTATATAATTGTTGATGATCAATCGCTTTACAAAATGAACAATGTATATTGCTAAGCGCTGTACGTTCATTGATAATGAATGTGCGCGGGGCTCGCGGCGACCGTGACGCTCGCGGGGCGCTCGCGTCTCTAGCGGCAGAGTGCTGCCGTGCGGAGCTTGCGATGCTTTTGTTGCAGGGCGTTGTTCGTTTTAATATTTTAAATTGTTCGCGTAGAAAATTTGTAAAGTCGTCGTAAGTTGGATATGACTGCTTCCGAATTGTATTCTCGAATTGTTTAGCGGTATCGATGTCTAATTTTCGTAATCCTAAATGCACAAAAATGAAATCTAATAAGTTATCCATTTTTATTTGTTTTAGAGCGGCTATCGATGTACAATATTCATCGATAAATGAGTCTAATTGACTAGGCGTTACGTTATGAAGCGAGTTTAAATTTAATATTTTTTCTATGTAGGTAGTGGCGATAGCACGATTATCTGTGTATTTTTCTACTAATGCGTTGTAAATTAAATGATAATTATCTGCGGTTGGGCTTAAACTTAACCAAATGGTTTCAGCTTTACCCTTAAGTTTATTTATTAAATATCTAACGCGTAATGAGTCATTTAGATTTGAATTATTGTGAACCATTGAATTATAACATTCGATGAACATAGGAAATTTTTCATATTCACCGTAAAACTCCGGTATAGATAATTTTTCTAACCGAAAATTTGAATATTCTCCATTATCTTGAATTGAATTCTCATGGGAATTAATGTTTGTATGCGTGGAGAAGCGTGTTAAAGCGTTTTTAATTTCACAATAATAATCTTCGAATGCCCAAATAGGTTCATAATTTGGTAGGTATTTCGCATTAATTTTCAAATGAAGTCGGTTGATATTATCTACTATTTTCAGATATTCATCGCGCATAGAAGTAATATTTGTCGCTTTACTAATAAAATAAGACGTTTGGCGATCCTCTGTACTCTGAGGTATAGATTCAAAAATCGATTTAGCGCGTAGAAAATAGGATTGCTTTTTTCCCTCGAGTAGGGATATTTCAGCAAGGATGCTTACTGAGCCCTCAGCTAAGTCTCCCTTATTAGACCTATGCTCCATTTTAATGTAATTAGATATAAATTAAAGTTAAAATATCAAATAACTATGCGATATGGCGCGTAAAAAACGACAAGCGGGTGGGTATATATAAAAATGAAATACGTTGCGAATTTAGGATTACAGAATAAGGAATTCAAAGGATAATTTAGGAAAGAAGGATCAATAATCTGGGAACGAAGGACCATAAAAATGTTTTGTGCGTAAAGGTGCTGGTTCAGGGGGGGTTTGCGGAAATTTCGGATTGCGGACTCACCGGTGTTGATGATGCGGGTTTCGATGCACTTCACTCGCGGCGATATATAATATGCACTATATTGGATTAGCGTCTATTCGATTTTTACACCAAACTTCACAATATTAGTGATCGGTGACTAGCAATGCTTGCGTATGATTATGCGAGATATTGTTTTCGTTGCGTCCGCGGTAAGGATCGTGGCGTAAGTGAAAGTGAAAGGAAGGAAGGACGGTGGGCGGGAGGGATGCTTGTGCGTTCGGAAACTTAAATATATAATGCGCGCCAACAGTGGTCGCCGTTGTTTTTGGATTATACTGTGCTCACCATTAGGCACAGTACAGTCACTTTGCGGAGCTACGATAAAAAAAAAACGTATCCTTCTTTCCTTGAGTTTCACCGATAGAAAGACATTTCAGTAATACATATGTAAATGTATTTTTTGCAAAATTTGTTATATTTTTATATAGTTATAAAATAGGACTTCACGAATTTATCATTAAAAAATATGTCATCTTGTAAGCTAAGTTTAACTCATAAATAAATGGCTTGTGAGACTACTATTATGACATGGTACAGGGAAAGCATATTTTATTCCTCATTTTATTCTGCTTGCCTATAAGAATTGTTAAACAATAATATCTTTAAAAGATATATAAAAAAGGAATTATTTATTAATTTCCAACCAATTTCAATAATTAAATTTTGTACAGAGGAAGGGTGTATCATTTCCAAAATTATAGCATATAAAAATTTGTAATAAAACTTTAAGCAATTATAAAATATATGTATAGATAAAATTAGGAGACGAAAATATTTACAGCGCAAAAAACTTTAAAAAAGGCATGCGAATCCGCGTGCCAACCCATACGTCAATGTCTTGAAAAAGCAGATAGATATGAGATATGTCCGTAAGAAAGACCTAACCCGTTCGATAACATTAGGCCAAGATTATTTATGTTAAATAAAATACCATTTTGTGGTCAAAGATATTATTTGAACTTGTTTTTTTCTTAATTAACTACAGTTTTATCGAAGACTTGATATACTTGGTAAACAAAAGCAATTAACGTTGACCTGTGATGTGTTCATCACACGCAATAGGACGAAAAAACTCACAATCGTATAAAGATTACGTGGTCCGTATTTTTTTATGTTTTGCTGTGAACTATCAAGAAGAAAAAATAAATAGTATTGAACATTAGTGTATAATTTTAATTAAGTTGTGGTGGCCTAGTGGTTAGACCGGTGGAATATTATTTCGATGTCCGCAGATTCGAACCCCGGCATGTACCAAAAATTTTTTCGGAATTCGCGTACATTTACTAATTTAAATTGGTAACACTATCGGCTGACGGTGAAGGAAAAACATCGTGAGGAAACCTGAACCTGAGAAACCTGTACTATACCATACCGGTTAGTATGTGGGAAAAATATTAGAACTGTGGATTTCTCAGAGTTTGTAATCGCCAATACGTCGTGGGCTGGCGTGGTAATTATGCCCCCATACCTTCCTTCGGGAAGAGGCCTGTGGCCCTGCAGTGGGTCGCTTACAGGCTGATGAGATGATGATTAGTGTATACTTGGTGAAAAACTCCGTTGCAATAACTCGTTTCCATAGTTCGCGTTCTATCCTCTCAGCTGACGAGCACCCTGAAGTCTGGTAGCTATTGTCCTAGTACTATACGCAAATTTACAAATTTTTATTGTGTATATGGTATTCGATAAAGAACACTAATAATCATGTCGCGATGAGACTAGATAATGATAGACTAGACTAGAGAATAGATAATGTTAAAAATAGATAAATTTCTTCCATTTTTTACTCATTAATACACCAGATTCAAACATTAGCGTCCAAAGTTCATCATAGCTCCACAGTTTAGTTGAGAAAAAACAATACACAGCGTTTGTGGACTCTATATTTGAAGAATATTGCAACTCAATTATTTATTGCCACCAAAAAGACATCGCCAGTTACTGAAATCTAATTTTATTCATATATTATTACAAGAGAGGAATGTTGTAAAATGAGTACTATGAAATATTACAAATAACCGTCAGTATGGATAACATGGTAGAAAAATTTCACAGAAAATTATCATAATATGGAATTCCTTTTTGCTGTATTAGCGAGATTGTTCACCCGATGTCCCTTATATGGTTAACAGAAAAATCTAATATTGAATCTATTTTATGAACGGTTTAAATTTTTGTTAAACGTGTTTTCATACCAAGTTTTAGGATAATGAATAGGCATGAGTAAGAATTTGAAACGGCATCATCTGGTTGAAATGCGGGTGGAATATTAAGTAAGAAAAAATTATATCTATTCTTTTTGTCTTTTTTTTCATTAGATTTACTTCTTGAAACGACTCTCAGGCTACAGATAGTGTATATCTAAAACAACAACGTATATCGCTTAATTATCGGTCGTGTTATCGGTTTTGTTATCAGCGCGAGATAACCCGTACCGGCTCACCGCACAAGAAGCGGTCAAGTGTACATGCGTTAGAACAAATAAGTCCCAATATTACATTTCTTGTGTTCCGTACATAATAAAGTTTAGATCTCTATCTATACTGACATTATAAAGCCCGAAATGATGTTTTTAGAACGTTCAAAACTTTGGTCTTACTGGTAATTTTGTTTTAATAATTCCTAACGTATGTGGTTGCGCCGCTTTATGTATATTTGAAAATTCCCGCATTATGGTTTAAATCGCGCCACTTTGAAGCCCGACCAATTAATTGCGATCAGGTCACGCCACCTTTGTAGCCTTGCTCAATCACCTTTTCCTGGCACATGCTAGTTCTGTATCGCGACGCTAGTTTCGATTGCGGCCGCCAGTGTTCGTCTGTTGCCGCCATTGTGTGTGTTCGACTACTATAGTCAGTGTAGTTTGCGCGCCGCATCGTGATTGTTGTGTAGTCCGCACCGCATGCTAACATTTTGAGTTTTCGCATGGTCGAGTGAGAAATAAACGCATCGCCACATACGTGCCGACATATATTATAAACAATAAGTGTTGTGAGGGAGGAAACCCAGTGGGAAGAAACGAGAATCACCTAGCCGGCTAGCCACGTGGAGACTGCATCGCCGCGAGGTATGTGCCAAGTTTCCTTCCTACCCTTGTCTCCCTAGTCGTAGCTGATCGCAATGGTTGAATATCAAATATAGCACCCCCGCAAATACAGTCCACTTAAATTTAGCATAGAAACCCGGTGCCGGTAACCAATATGTATTGAGAAAGATTATAATGCTATAAGCTTATTAACATTACAAGAGAGTAAGTCCTTGAGAACGGAGTAATTATTACACAAAGTGTAGGTCAAAAAGTACGTTAAGCTCGAAGGAGTAGTTATTACATGTATGGGATATGGTAATGTGCGGGGTATTATGAACAAGGGCAAACTACGCAGACATGAACCGAGCATCACCATGACAGGCCTAACTGTGAATGCCTATGTTAGCGAGTCAACTCACTTTTAGTCATACTTCGTTCTCGCTTCATGTACTTTTGACCTACAATTTGTGTGATAATTATACCATTTCCACTACATCATATTTCCAAATTCGTACCTCCTGACGCTGGCTGGTTGCTCACCCAGACACTCGAAAATCTAATTAATATAATGGCGTCAACCATAAAGTTCTCCAGAACCTTCATTATAGGTATGCTAGCGTTATGGAATGATTTACCCAGGACGTATTCCCGCAGGGTTATGATATGGGTCTCTTCAAAAAGGGACTGAAACACGCTCTTCAAGGCCGGCAACATAAAGTGATACCCCTGGTATTCCAGTTGTCTATAGACGACGATAACCGTTTACCATCAGATGACCTTCGCTTTGTTTGTTGCTCTTTGGTATTCAGTAAAATAAAAAATATTTTTTAATTCTAACTAATCTTTCCAGAACGTAACGTGTTCCAATAGACAAGAAAAAAAGTAATTTCTTGAGCTTCATTGCATAATGAATAATATTAATGAATATTTGTTTGGTTTGTTGCGGATCTCTAAATTTCACGTGTAATATCATATAGCCTCATTGAGGATTTCGTTCGCAGCTGACTCGGTCGCCGCGCGGTCGCGTACTACCGCGGCACTCTGTACTGTTCTCAGTCACTCAGCTGTTCCTTATCATCACACGCTGACGCCTTTCCCTTCTTCTGTTATCGTTACGTTATTTATCGTAAAATAACTTTCTTATCGTGATCATCAGTAAACATAAATTTCTAGTGTTTTCGTTTCAAATGGTAATTTCAAATGGTAAAGTGAAAACAATGGTTTTTGTCAAGAAATGAAATACGCGATGTTTTCGACTGTTTTATGATGTTTTTGTCAAGGTAAATAATAAACTTGTTTATATTTTACATATCTTATGATATATATAGGTTATATATGTAGCTGTGTGGGTTCAGACGGCAGAGCGAATAACATTCATATTAATTAGTTGAACTTCGGACGAGGTCGAGCTTTGTTAATCAAACTGTAGCTTACTCTATGCTCACGTGTGGGACCATTTGACTAACAGTACAGGATTACTATTAGTATTCTAGGGATGCTCAGTAATTTAATAAACAATTTAACAATGTTATAAATTTAACAAAGCAATTGAATAATTACTTTATAGGTAAAATCGAAATTGTCATTCATATCTTAAATATAGTATTTAAACTTCATGTCGATATGTACGAATATATAGATATTCAGAGGGAGAGGGAGAGGAAGAGGGTTAAAAAGATCTTCCTTCTTTGTTTCTCAAGAGATTGTCTTTGTTCTTCTGTTGCTTAATAGCTATTGACGAACTTCATTCATTTTTCGTTTTTTTTTATACTATCTACGTATTTATTTATAAGTCTCTATTTGTCATACATAAGTCTAATAAACTACAACATTTGTGTTCACTTTGTCAAAAAAACCTATGTCAAATATTGAAAACTAAAAAAAAATTAATTAATCCCGAATGTCGTCCACTGGACGATCACTAGTAATCTATACTAATATTATAAAGAGGTAAAGCTTGTGACATTGTGACGGGTGGTGGTAACTACTGGTCCGATTTGAAAAATTCTTTTAGTGCTATATAGCTTATTTATCGAGGAAGGTTATAGGCTATATATATTATCACGGTAAGACCAATAGGAGCGGTGCACCAATAAAGGATATTTCAAAATCGGAGTTTTTTCCTCTTGAGAGCTTTCGCTGCATGTTAGCGTTAATCCAAAGTAACCATTCCACGGGAACGAAGTCGCGGGCAGAGGCTAGTTCATAATAAGAGTATTTCCATGAAGGTTATTTGCTATTGATTTTTTTAACTTTTTTTTTTTTTTTTTATATCATAGGAGGCAAACGAACAGGTGGGTCACCTGATGTAAGTGATCACCACCGTCCATAGACACTTGCAACACCAGGGGAGTCACAAGTGCGTTGCCAGCCTGTGTGGGGGAGGGGGGAGGAAGGGAAGGGAAAGTGGAAAGGGAGGGGAGGTGGGTCTCCGGCGCTCTCACTGACCGAACGAAACGCAACAATGCAAGCACTGTTACTTCACGTCGGTTTTCTATGAGAGGGTGGTACTACCCCGGGAGAGCCGACCCATTCATGCTGAAACCAGTAATAGCTTCAGCGTGGCTCTACCACCTACTCTCTACTAAGTGGCGCTCTAGTATACCAGCTTCCGTACCGTTCAGCTGATGGTTATGGGAATTACTATATGCAAATATTTTAATTAATTGTACATAATGATAATAAGTGCGTGCGGAGCCGCGGACACAACTTTCGTTATTATAAATTGATTAATTTAAAAAGTGCTCAAAAAGGTATCTATGGAGTTATTAGTCATGCTTCTTGTTCATTACATAATTCTGTCTTACTTGTTAAGGAGTATCGTATGAAGTATTCAGTGATGAAGTTGGAATGTCAAATACATGTGGATTGCGCACTGCACTGGTATGAGGTCTCAAGTAACTGATAACGAACGCATCTGTAAAACCATTAACTATCTTAGGAAGCATGAGTGACATAGCTACACTATACCTCTTTTTTATTCTAATAATGTTAAAATACTTCAGTTTGTTATTATAATAAGGGATAGATTTACGAACGCGCACGTATCAACAAAACAAGTTTTAAGTTTGCAGCATTTTGGTTTCAAAATGAAATATTGAATACCTACATCATTTAAATCAAGTGAAATATCAAAAATACTTTATTCAATTTAGGCTTAGTGACAGTACTGTATGTAATGATAAACATTACGAAAAACAATGGTGACCATTAAGAAATATACAAATACATCAACAGTCGTTGCTGACACGTTGCCTTATATGGCTCACGTCTGTTGACTTTCCACTATTTCGTTCCGAAACGGGACGTATCGAAATCATTGTAACTGGGTTGTTATTTGAATGATGGTAGCGACCTCGTCTGATACAAATACTCCGCTTGAATATTGGATATCCATCGGCTGATACCGGAACGCGACACCCCTAAAACCACTATGACGGGTGTTTCACTTAGTGTGTAGTCGCAAACCAGTCAGAATTGCCACGTGTTACAACCCTATCATCTCATCAGTTATCATCATCAGCTGTATTTAAGCACCGGTCCCGTTTGCATTTTAAAGTGAGATATTGGACACTTTATATCGAAATAGAAACATATAAATAATCAATTGGAATTATATATTGAATTCTATCCAACATCAAATTGTTATCTCATTTTCTTATTTGTTTCATGCTCTAAATAAATACTCGATAAACCGATAGTGTCAATTTAGTTTCCAATAACTGTTTGTATAATGCAACGTTCTAATGGATAAAATTAGTATGAGCTGTACGCTAATTGGGTACAAATAAAGCTATAGTTCATTTTATATTAATAAAGAAATATTGATAAATATACGACTATCTATACGTTCCTATAATTAATTGGTAGTAGTGGAAGTCCTTATAGGCGATGATAGATCGCAAACTACAAACAAACAGATCCCAACGAGGTTCAATATCAGGCAGGAGGCAGTTTACAACATGAAAGAAAGATACATCTTGTACCGTCCCTACACAGTTGGGACAAGTGGAAGAAAAGTATAGTTTGTATGTAAGATAATATAACGAGCAACTTTTAAATTGTTTGGCTAAAAATCTGACGCTCTCCAGAAGTAGAGCTGGCGTATATATTTTGTAACCAAATGGGATGACAAAGATCTTTACCCGACTAGATGGTAACCATCATGTACATGATAATGAAAGCGACATAGTGTCTCACTTTTACTTTATCGTCTTTCGGCGTATGCAAGTAACAATAACGATTAATACAGTGTCGTCGTTTTCCATGCCAATGCAAAAAACACATAGCATAACTCTGTAAGCATTTGCCTGCACGAGAAATGTAGTAAAATTATATTTTAGGACTCTTTAATTTAACTGTAAATATGTAAAAACGTGAACTTATCTATTTTATGTCATTGGAGGCAAACGAACCTGATGTTGAGTGATTACCACCGTCCATAGACATTAATAGCACCAGGGGAGTCGCAAGGGCGTTGCCTGCCAGTGTTTGGGTGGGGGAAGAGGCAGAGGGAGGGGAGGTGGTCTTCCGATGTTCTCACTGACCGAACGAAACGCAACAATGCAAGCACTGTTACTTCACGTCGGTTTTCTGTGGGTCGGGTGGTACTACCTCGGGCCACTCGGGCGAGCCGACCCATTCATGTTGAATCCAATAATAGTGTGACTCCAACGTAATACACCAAAGTCTATTAGGTTTGTATAACCTACAAAACTTCGTGTTACGAAATTTCAGAATTACTTAAAAAATGAACTAACTGGCTCCAAAATACAAAAAATGTAGATGCCCTTTTTAAAACATATAATAATTAATCTTCAAATTGTTACCTATAAAATCCAAATATATAACTATAAAATGCTTATACATTTTAAATCGTTTACAATTTACAACTCGATGGAATATAAACAATTTGCTTGTACCTTACTATAAATGAAATAATAATATCTAAAGCTTCAATAATCTTCTTAAAACACTAATAAAAATTAAAACCGACATATTTAAAGAACATTTCGGTGGCACTACGTGTACTTTGTAATTAGGTTAATATTCAACTTGCGACCATTGTACTTCTAGTGACCATGATTCTAATTAACAAAGATATACCAATTACTTAATTAAAGTTCGATGCAACTGAATTTATCGTTATATGAGCTAATTTTATTGACCTCTGATTTATTTGTTTACTTATAGTTAGTACAACTTCCTTGACTTATGAGTGTATTTAACCTGATTAAGAAATTTTATGATCGTAATATGCTAACCTTTATACATATAATACACTACACACATACAGACACACATAAAACCTATTAAAAAAAAACCGCTGGAAAGTTAGTATTAAAATTTTGTTCGTTATGTAATGTAGGAAATTTATTTTTGTAAATTAGGACTAGTATTACTTTGGATGTCCTGAACTAAGACAGTAAATCAGTTTTATTACCCACAGTTCTATATATTTTGATATACCCGTAACTGAACTGATCTAAAAACTAAAACTAATAAATTGAGAACTGGAAAGTCATTTAAAAGATGTATCCAATAAGTTCCATAGTTTATGGTTGCAATGTATAGTGCAAACGGTGGCGTGTTGACTCTCCCCTTCCCCTCTCCCTCGTCGCTCGCCGTACCATTATACTGCTCCGTGACGTACGCACCATAACCTATTAACTTAACGAATGTTTAACCTCGTACACTTCAAATAATGTTTTACTGTGAAGTTATATATTTAGTTTGAAGTAAAAATAATAACATTGTATATTGTCCCTATGGCAAGCTTCAGTAATAACCACTTAAAAATATAAAACACACCAGTCATTACTCACAAACTTTGAATTATAATATCTATATGATACGACGTTAAATAAAAATAATCTAATAAAATACTGCATTCTACATACACCAATCATAGCCACAAAATCTATTTGAATAATTTAGATGGTTATAATATATGTTTGGTCAATTATCTATTTAATTACTTTTTATTTCCCTAATTAAGATATCTTTATGTACATCTGAGAACGTTTTATAGTATATTTCAACAAACTAATTGATCTTACCGACATAAACGAGTACTAACGAACCCTAAACAATATATTATAAGAAAAATAATTTTCAAGAAAAAATAAGATCGTATTGGGAAGTGCGAACAACTAAGCCAACATTCTTCAATATTTTTATTTTCTATTGGAACATAATTATATATTATATAATTTGTTATGCACTGGCAAAACTAAATTCATTAATTAATGTATATATCTTAGGATTTCTTACTCTTAGAATTAAAGAAAAAGTAATTTTAGAACATACTATATCGTTCTAAATCTCTTTAAGTAAGCTGTTGTTTTAGCTATATGTTCTATTTAGTGTACAGTTATTCATATTTGTTTTAATTTAGTAATGTTTTATTTCACTGTTGTGTCGGGCGTGTGTCACATCATAACATACGCGTATTAAAAATGTCCAAAAGTATCATAACGCAAAGTCACAATACGGCGTCCACTGCCGGCCCCACGTATTGACACCGGTGTGTTGCGTGACGCACGCGCGGGTCAACAACACCAGACAAACACGATTAACTTAACGAGAACAAAGTTAACTCGTGGATTTACTGACCTCAAGGACCCTAGTAATTCACCGAAGTGTATTTGGCAAGTCGAAATACTTTTGTTTTTTTGTCACGTCTGTTTGTTTTTACACTTGCTTGGATAACACTTAAGTTACGTTCTGTTCCTAGTAAGGACATGTCACTTCTATAGAAAGCAATTACCTATAAAATTTGCTGGGGATTAGGAGACAATAAGGCTACTAAGTAATTCAAGAAGCTCGTTAATGGTTGCAGAGTAGCAGACTGTCGCGAGGCAGCCTTCTAGATTTAACGTGTTAGGCCCCATCGTCATTTAATTTCAGTTAGGTTAAAAAATAAAAATAAAACAAAATCAAAAATACTCTGTTCAGTTTAGGTCCTAATAAGGCGCTCATGAACGTCAAAACTACCACTGGTTCGGAAAACAACGCAGCAATCGAGAAGAATCACTGAGAGGAGTCAATTCCGGGCATCAACATCGTTCACATAAATTAGAGAATCGTCTAATAAATGGAGTATATCTTAGTAGTATATAGGGTTGATTAATTTTACTTCTTGCACTAGAAAAAATATCCATTTTATTTGTTACATTTGTTTACACTGCTTATTTAAATAGTATAGGTCTCCTTAGATTATCCGTAAGATCAGAAATAGTCATAATGTGACTTTTGTTATGAATTAATGATCTATTTTTCTTCGATAAAATTGATATTTTCCTAAAAAACTATGTCGTAGATGTCACGTTTAGTGCTTGACAGCAGTCAGCCATTATTATTATTTATTTTAATTATATCAGCTCGTATTATATCAGGCTGTCTGAGTCTAAGTTTATCAATAAAATCGTAACACCGTACGACGACGTGCTGGCAAACTCTGTAAATGATTACTTCTATAATAAACACAAGTGTAAAACGTATAATGCCTCACATATGGCGCTGAATCTCTTCTAGGGTTGGCAATTGTTATTATATTTTCTTTTCATAATCAAATTCAAAATCAAATACTTTATGGAATTTAAGCTCTGAGACCGCGTTTATGAAAGTCAAAGGTATCACCGGTTCGGAAAACAACCCATTCATCGAAAAGACCGTTTACTGCGACATCGTTTAGAACAACATGCCGGTTATAATAACCTAGAACAAAGGTCCCGGCTGAATGCTATATGACCGCCTTATTAAAAACATTGCTTTATACGACATTGCTAATAACGACATACCTCATAAAACGACCACATTTAACTAATATTTCGGAGAATTAGTTCTGTTAGAACGACCGGCTAAGCTGTATTGTAAACAATTTGAATAGGTATCCACATTTGTCTTCAATGGCTATTAAAATCAGGGAAGAAAACAATAGGATTTGTTAGGGTAGGGTTGTTAGGGTAGTTAGGGATAGTGTAGGGTCTTTTCTAATTCTTAGAAACAAAACACGTGCATGCAGTAGAGTCAAAGCCCGCTTCTTCATATCTCTTCAGTTAGTTTGTTACTTATCTATACACAAGAGCACCAAAACTTTGTGGAGTTATTCGTGAAACTTTCAAAATGTCGCAAAGAAAAAGAAAACAAATTATGAATTAATAATTATGAATTAACAAAACACATCATGAAAAACAAATTATGAATTATAATTAATAATAAATGAAAATTATGACGATACGTTAATTAAAATCCAACGTGAATTACAAAATATCTATGCACAACAGAAGTGTTCCAAACAGACCAAAATTACAGATTTTATGCTCACAGAAAAATAATATGCATTGTACTTATGTGTAATAAACAAAATGTACATAGTTGAATAAATATATTTTTCCAATAATTCCCTATCGATTTGTTTGTACTTGCACGATACACATTAAACATCACCGGTTGTTACGACTATCGGTTTTTACGACTGAATATGAGCAGTCCCTTCGATGTCGTTATAACAGATTTTGACTGTATTTTTACAAACATAGATAGTTTTTTTTTTAATTGTAGCACGACAAAGTGACTGCACTATGCCTGATGGTAAGCATAGTACAATCCAAAAACAAAGTCGACCATCGAGAAACAATCTATTGATCGCCGGTCACCAATGTTATGCCGGCCTGCATAATTGTCTCTTCACGCTATGCTTGAAGGACCCCATGTCATAGAAAATTACATTCATTTTTGATGGATGCAACGAGATTAGCGTCATGAACAGAAGTCACCATCGTTCACATATTGATCCACAGCCTTAAATATTAAAACCCGCTTGACAGGGTGCTTAAACTCACTATCTGGCAAATCGGTAATGTGCTTTGGGACTTTGTTACAAAACCTTACACTAAAACTTTTATTGGTCTAGTGAGCCTGAAACATGGAATCACCAATTTGTTATTTTTTCTGGTATTTAAATTATGTTGGTCTTTTGCTAAATCCAACTTATCAAAGTTTTTGCAGAAATACATTAGATTATCAAGAATGTATTGGGAGAGCAGAGTTAAGATGGATTGCCGAATAGAGATGTAATTTGCAGGCTAGTATAGGTAGGTACCTATTGTGATAGCGACTGTACTGTTTATATAAACGTATATGTTTGTTTAAATTTATTAGATAAAATTGTTTGTGTGTTAGATGGAATGAATAGTGATTTTGATACGGATACTAGAGAACGTGTATCAACATCGATGTTGAATCTAAATACTCAATAATGTTCAAATTTCACTTAAATGCAAGACCGCCAGAGACTTGCAGGCCAGGGCTCGTCTTGCGCAAGTCTTGCAGGGGTTAATATTGGTATAGGTCTTGCTAAAAATCGACAGTCTTGGTCTTGAACTTGCAAAAACGCAAGAACAAGACTGCAAAACCAAGACTGATTTTGGGCAATACTATTCATAATATTTAATATCTGAAGATATCTAAGATTGAACATCTGAAATGTTATACTGTAGAGTAGGGTGTGCGCTTTACCAGGTTGGCTTGTTTGACTCGGGTATGGTTGAGATTGATAGTTTACAGCCTAAAAACAAAAGAAAAAAAGTCGTATGTTGTTTAACCATGCGTCATTGCATGCTTCATTATTTAGAAACTAATTTTTATCTTTATTGGTTTATTGAATAACTTACCAATTATTATTAATTCTACAATTACTGTAATCTCTCGGGATAGAAAAATGTTGATATGGGCGTCAAAAATTTAATTAGTATATTTTGATAAGGTCAACATTTATTTTTACCGTCTTTTCTAATATTTCTTTCTAATTTACCATTTAGTCACTACTTATTTGTATTTAATGCTATTTTATTTATTAGCTCTCAATACTCAATTATAAGAGCAACCGAAGTTTTTAAACTCAAACCTTTATTTATTTTATTGGATAACGGTTTTAATAATCAGAGGTGAGAGAGGAGAGGTGGTAGAGGCACGCTGAAGCTATTACTGGTTTCAGCATGAATGGGTCGGCTCGCCCGGGGTACTACAACCCGTCCTACAGAAAACCAATTTGAATTAACAGTGCTTGTATTGTTGTGTTTCGTACGGTCAGTGAGAGCGCCGGTAACCCAACTCCCCTCTCCCTCGCCCCTTCCCCACTTCCCCTCCCCCAAACACAGGGTGGCAACATACTTGCGACTCTTCTGGTGTTGCAAGTGTCTATGGACAGTGGTGATCACTTAACATCAGGTGACCCACATGTTCGTTTTCCTCATATGATATAAAAAAAGGCGTAAAAATAAATGTTGACCTTATTAAAATATACAAATTCAGTTTTTGACGCTCATATCAAAATGTCTTCTCCCCAAGTGACCACAGTAGATCGAGAATTAATAATACGAATGCCCGTCCAGTGGTCGAATTTCAACTATAGAGAAAAAAAAACAATTTTTTATTTGATAATATGCTCGTCAATTCGAGCTATAAAATAAAAAATCGGCTAAGAAACAGAGAAGGGAGATGTTATTAATCGTTTCCCCGCTGACTGTTCATATATAGATTTGGTAAGTTATTCGATAAAACAAGAAACTACAATAAGTAAATTATTGAAAATAATAAGAATGAGTAGTATATTGTTTAAAGTAGCGTATTATTATTTGATAATATGTAAAGGATAAACACGTTTACCTTACCTTAAGGTTTTCCTTAATAGATATACATATACCATTGAGGGGATTTCTATACGTCTTTTTGAGATATTTAATACCGTATTTTGATGTATTTTGTAATTTCTAGCTGCCGTTAGGATTGTAAGCGACCGAAGATATTTTTTTCCAAATTAAAAAATTAAAAAATTAAAAAATTCAACACATACTTTAGAATAACTAAAGGAAACACAAAAACGAATTTGTTTTATATTATTTTATAACTAGCGGGCCCGGCAGACGTTGTCCCGCCCTGATTATGAAAAATCTTTGACAAATTATACTAAAACGTTCCTCATCAATCACTCTATCCACCGGTGAAAAGCGCATGAAAATCCATTCGGTAGTTTTTGAGTTTATCGCGAACAGACAGACAGACAGACAGACGCGGTAGGGGACTTTGTTTTATACTATGTAATGATATTGTATCATTAGTTACTATGCGTTTTCAGTAGCGAATTGTAATGAGAATAGAAACAAAGTGTTGTTACGGCACCTCAGCTCTATTGAGCAGTGATACTATTCAATACAGCATTTCTAAAGATACATATATAAAAATACAAAGGACTCGGGCAACCCTACAACAAACATAAACAGTAGGGAGATATTTGCTTTAAAGAGGACGCCCTTGAGCTTGGCCTCGGATTACCAACGATTATTTGGAGTTGAAGCTAGCCCATACGATATGTTTACGCGTTCCCATAACCTAATTCACGTTTGCATAATCAAGCCGAAAAAGTGTATTTTATTTATAGAATAGTGTTTGATCTCTGTTGAACTTAATATTAAAGCATTTTAAATAGGTGTACCAACAACCATTTTTTTTATTTGGACTATTAGCAGCTCCCCATCATCATCGTCCACATGTACGAGGACACGGCAGTGCCATAGGCATCTTCCCTAAGGAAGGTAAAGGGATCACCCCGCCAGCCCATGACGTATTAGCGATTTCAAACTCCGAGAAATTCACAGTTTTATATTTTTTGCCACATACAGTGGCACTACAAGAAAATTTCTCAGGTACAGGCTTCCTCACGCTGTTTTCATTCATCGTCAGCCGATAGTGTTACCAATTGAAGATACTGCTACTAATTTAAATCGAATTGATATTCCACCGATCCGACCACTAGACCACCACGACCTTGTCTACGTTTGTATCTGTATAAATGATGAGACCGTACATTATATTCGTGTAACTATAACAGCTTATGTAGCGCACACCGAGTTGTCTCTCAAATGAGACGATTTCTTCTAACTTACTTCCCATTACATGTTTGATATATTCTTATATATTACTAGTCGTGTTGCTGTGGTTCAGTTATTGCATGTTGAATTAACATTATGATAAAGTATTTGGTATTGTATGGTAATTTGGTAACAATCGATAAAGAAAAAACGAGGCTACAAATAAATAGATTAACAGAACACGTGCACCATAAAATAAACTGGACGTGACAAAGAAATTCAAAATTAAAACGTAGCCTCATCTATGAGATATCTATAACAGTCGGCCCTACAGTTTTCTGTCAACAAACTAATTTAAAGCGCCATCTGTGCGAGACTGATGAAACTTACGATTAATAACAATAATCAATATTGACAATCATTTAATTTGTATTTAAAAAACATTGAAGTCGTTCATCGAAATATAAATTATCCTTATTATAATGGGTAATTTCGGAGTTCATCCTGAACTAACATCATATTGGATTTTTATATATTTAGATAGTCTGTGCTATTCTCGTGTATAACTTATGTTAAACAAAGTTTCAAGAAAATCCATTCAGTGGTTGTTGTGTGAAAGAGTAAAAAATATCCTTTCATTATTATAAACTGTCTCGCGTAAAGTAATAGGCTTAACTTTATCTAGAACTCGAACAGTTCAAAAATATTGCTAATAGAAGTTATTTATAAACTTTTCAAAATAATTAGACCCAATATTTCCGAGTACTCAAAACAGGATTAAGGTAAATCTCGACATTTCTCAGTATTTCCTACACATTGGTTCAGATACTGAAAAGGTAAAACCCTGAGCTACTGAATTGTAATTTTATTATCTATACACAATATTAATTAATTGATGCTGCGGTTTCTTGTATCATTTGTTATGTTACATTGTATTCTGAACTGAATATAGACTCTAGTTCTGCGAGTCGTACAAATGATAACCGTGCTAAGTTTAGCTGAAACTTAATAATAATAACTATGAGGATATTATTTAATAGTATATTCGTTAATTTAGAATAAGTATTTATTATACTACTTAAAGACCTGATGCACTATTAATATTAAAAACGCAAAAGTTTGTGAGAGAGATTGGAGATTGAAACATTACAGTAATATAGATTATACATCAGAATAATAATAGGGTATAATTTATAAAGATATTATTTACATTAACCAAGATATAACGATATAACTAAAAGAAGCCTGCCATCTGAAAGTAATCATAATATATATTTGTACATATCGTAAGAGTTGTATGGTGTCATTATTAATTCGAATAGACGTACTTCGAATACCCATACATATAATGGACAATTATGCCCAACACTCGAAAGTCTGTTGTGTGCGGATCAAAGCATCGAACTCGTGACCTTCTCGGCTGAAAAATACTGTTTACTAACTAATACTGTTTACTCATATAAAATCAGACAAGATTGTGGTCTAAGGTTAAAACATAAAGTATAAAAAATACATACATCTAAAATTTGAATTTCATTTACTACCCTTTGAACTAATTAATATACCACAGTTATACTAATGCGTTAAATCTCGTTACACCGAATGAGAAATAGCGTGATTATATTTATGAGATGGACAATAGAAACTACGCACCAACAAAACAAAAACGTTACTACAATAACAGTGATTTTTACCTGTTTTGCTTTGACCTAAAACACAATTAGACCGGATTTTAATAATTAAAAATATGGAGTGTCTAGACCCTTCGTAAGAACTTAAACAACAGTATGAAAGACAAAAGGGATTACTGAATTCCGAAAACTTGACTTATCAGTGTGACGACCTTGGAGTACAACAGATGCCACGCGCCAACCTCTTATTTTTACCACAGTGTAAATATAACCAGTACGGTTATTTCAAAATTTATTAGTAACTAGCTGACCCGTGTGACTTCGTCTGCACCAAATCGGTTATTACCGGTTTCAATTGTATTTTTAAACGCAAAAAATCTAAATAAACCCAAAACCCGATTGGAACGATACCTACCGTTTCAAATTGTGAATCCAAACTATCCAGGGACTTACTCAAACATATTGATAACTGGAATAGACTCATCACTGTGCATCCATTAAAAAAATTGTGACATGTACCTAATATATTCTAAATATTATATATATTTGTTAAAAAGATAAACCAGATCGAGTTTCTTGCCGGTTCTTCTCGATGACTGGGTTGTTTTCCAAACCGATAGTAGTTTTGATGTTCATAAGTGCCTTCTTAGGGCCTAAACTGAATAAAGTGTTTTTGATTTTGATTTGTTGAAGCATGGAATTCAATCCCCCTAGAAAAATATATGAAATTGATTGAATCAATGCCACGTCGTTGCAGTGCTGTTATTGAAAATAAGGGTTACATCACTAAATATTAATTATAACTATTGGTTGGCTGTGGATAGTAGCTATTTCGGAAATAACAATACTAATTACTAATACTTAAAAAAATATTGTTTTTTATACTTTTTTGTAGTTGTTTCTAATTAGTTGACCATTATTGTTCATACCACTTTCACTCGCTCACTCGCCACTTTTTACATAAACTATTCATTGTTATTATATTTTATACGTAGATTAAAATCTATCAATTATCCTAGACTGTCTATAGTTAGTTACCTAAATGTTTAGTTACTTTTCTTTAGTTAGAATGTCTTTTTCATATACATTTGCTTTCAAGTTCTTTGAATTTTACGAAGCCATACGTTATAGTTATAATGAAATTTTTTTAGTCGCCTATATTCTCGAACACATAGAATGAAAAAAAAAACATGTTTTTAATATTTTTATACACTATTAACCTCGTATAAAATAGGTAAATATATTTTGTCTTCATATCATTTTCACTAAATAATCCGATAATTTAAACCATAGCGACAGGAATAAAAAAAAAATATATATTCTGTGGTTTTCCCAACTGTGACCTAATTTATATATATAGTGACGCACTTTACTTACTGATTCATTATTTCACTGTGTACGGTCCGGATGGCGCGGGTGCAGGTAGAGGCAGATGGTAAAACAAAACTTAACCAATACGCGCCCAGTCCTCAAAACCACCTGTGCGACAGATGTTCTCTCAATTTCTCCAGCGTGCTATGATTTCCTGTCAGTCCGGTGCTTCTGGTTCAATATTCAACATCTCCAGTGTTATCTTAAGCAATTGAATTAAAATCGTGTTGAGATTCTTTTAAAGTGAATATTGTAAGTGCTGGTACATTGTAAGTAATTTTAATATCTTTTTTTAAATTAAATATAATTAGTATCGAATCCTCGAATAGCGACCACTGAAGCGATGAAGGCACAGTTGTTAACATATCTATCCGGACACCTAGGTTTAAATTTTTCAAGTGAAGAAAAAAATCGTGGTCATAGCATAGCATAGTAATAGGACTGCTTCTAAATTCATCTAGCTAGTCACCACAAGCGAGTAAAAATCTGCTGTTAAGCACGTATCAACGTGTTCCGGTACCTGCACTTGAGAGCCAGTCTTATCTGTAGGCTTAGTCTGTTTGCTATCTCAAACCATATCGCCATTTAACATCAGGTGAGTTTGTCATAAACCATATTATAATACATATAATTCATTTGTAGTAATTCCCACACAGACTTCCTTCATAGAATCAAATGTATTTTTTGGGTTATTTACCGAACAACAAGTGTTCTACGGAATATACATAACATTACAATTAACTGTTTGTAATTTTATAAAGTACCACAATGTTAACTACGGCTAGTGACAATAAGTACACCCAACTACTACTGAGAACTTAGTTGAAACTCCTAGTATGGTAGTTGTGTACGTAGTGCTTCACAGTCAAACCATCCAGTAGTGTTAAGTTTCTTCTTGACTGTTAATTCCAATCCAGCTTTGTAACGTTGCAGGCACCAAAAGACTGTCTTCAACACTTTTCGATCAAATACATTTACCCGGTCAGAAACAACCAAATATATATACAAAATTTAATATTACTAAGTGGCACCTGCGACTTCCTCTGTTGTTTGTTATCCTAACAATATATTTTACATAAACATAAAAAAGATTGAAAGCAAAAATATACTTTGGTTACAACATTTCTTTGCAGACAATGTAATCCATTTATTTCCCCTCTCCTGGGCATGCGCACTAAATCGTTTGCCTCAATCTCCACCGCGAAAAAAAAAGATATCACTAAAAGCGTAGTACTTATATAAATCGTATTAAGTGAAGCTATCGTGATATTGTTTTATATTATTAAAATTATTAGATATAGTATTTAAATTATAACTAAAAAATGATCGAAATCTATCCAGTACCTTCTTAATGATGCTCATAAAACTCTCGTCTAGTGGTCAAACTTCGACCATATAAAAAAAAAACTTTTTCCAATTATCTTATTCATTCTATTGATAACACTAAAATTGGTCAATAGCTACAAAAAAAAAAAAGAAGAAAATCGGTTGCGAAACAAAGGTAGGCGATGTTCTTACCTTTTACGCACTACCTATTTATAGGTACCTATATAGATAACATTTGCGAGAAAATCTAAGAATATTCATGCCAATTTAAGCATAACTTACGAAATAATGAAGTACTCGTTGAAAAAATCGCGTTCATGATACAAAAATGTAATTTGTCCAGGAATCAAACCTCTTTACTATTTTGTCCCACTAGACTTTTTATAAATAGCCATACTGCACATTCATAATGATTATTGTTGAATATGTCAACAATAAAAATATCCTAGATAATCACTGTCAAAGTAATATCATGTCCATATCATCGGGATAACGCGATAACATCTGACACACAGACAGACAAGCAACCACTTATAAGGTATACACGGTCATCACGAATACCGAATGCAATATACTTAATTATGTCATAAATATCCTGCCTGACAGACTGCAATGGAAGAGCCGTTATGCAAATCGCGGATGATTGTACACTGCGAGCGATGCTAAAGATATAGTGACTGATTTGCGGATTAAATTAAAGTCGGAATAGAAGGTGCAAAACTTTAAACTATGTTTTTATCATGTCGCGAACATATAAAGAGAGAGAGCAACAAATACAAAAAACAATTATTTTATCTGAATTATATAATATGATTTTTTTTTACATAAATAATGAAAATAGATAAATTAAGCCCGTACATAATAAATGACGTGAAATAGGTATATTGTTTGTGTTCCTTTCTCACTAATGGATCAAACGCAAAAATTTAGATGTTGCAATTGAATTTTACTGACATTATTTACTACATATATCCTTGAATTACAGCTTACATTCCAATATATGCATTGAATTTATATTATTTGTATAATATTACAATAACTGAGTCATTACGTGTTCCTTATTAATATAGTTTACATTGTTTTTCCAAGATCTACAAATTTTGTACATGTATAATATGAAGATCATAAAAAAACTAAAATCCTTATGCACGATTAAAATTGGATATAGCTCATTTTAAAAGGCAACGACTCAACTGTAAACTATTAAGTTAACGTTGATTTATATTATAGCTTGCAGTGTGTAATCAGTATACTGTAAACAATATTATTATTAGTGTCATTTGTTTCGAATATTAAAAACGTAATATGCTTCATTATTCATCACAAGTTTATTATAACAATATGTAATAAGGATACGTGTTCACCCTGATAATGGCGTTGAACGGTACCACCTGGCGAATTTTGACAGTTAGCAATTCAACGCAGACAATATAATTAGCTTCTATCCTGTGAATCTTACTCCAAATATTATAGCGATATTGTAATGAGTGTAGAGTTTCTTAAATCGAGATTATGTACACCTTGCGGTGGTATTCTAAGTCATTGTATAAAAAGATCGCTTCCATACGAGTATCACGAAAGCGTAGCGATATCAGACGTAACTAAAAATCATTTTATATATCGGCTATATTGTAGTATAATGTACACTTTCTTCTATAAAGATACACGTTAGCTTTTGATACCAGCAGAGGTAGCATTGTCGCAGCTTTGCTAAAGCTTGGTATATTCTGGATCTGAATTTTTCACATCGATATGAACAATTCACGTCTGGTATAGTTCTGGTATAGTCTCTTATATAATACTCAATTAGTAAATCTACAGTAGAATACATAGGCTTATCAATATTGGCTTATCAACATTATTATAATCATGTATATTTTTTATGGAAATATCGCGTGGTTTCCCTGGTGCATTTTCACTAGGAAACAAATGAAAAAAACCCTTCTATTATATTTTCCTGTTAGTAATTTGTGTTTAGATCGACTATTTATTTTAAGCACAGGTAAATCCATAGTATTTCCACCCCATACGTTGGTATTACACAAACATCTGTTGGTCTTTTTTCATGATGTTTTCCTTCAGCGTCAGCCGATAGTTTTCCGATGAAATTAGAAAGTGTGTGCGAATTGTAAAAAAAATATTGCTATACGTCGGAGTTCGAACTTGCGGACATGAAATCGATATTTGAACAGGCTTAAGCAGGTTGATTACCGCGACTTTAGTTTACTTTTCCATGTCTCTATACTAATATATAAGGCTGAAGAGTTTGTTTGTTTGTTTGTTTGGTTGAACGCGATAATCTCAGGAACTACCAGTCCGATTTGAGAAAAGTTTGAGTTTTAGGTAGCTCATTTATCGAGGAAGGCTTTAGGCTATATATATTATCACGGTAAGACCAATAGGAGCGGAGCTCCAATGAAGAATGTTTCAAAATCGGGCACTTTTTTCCTTTTGAGAGATGTCGTTAACGTTAGTATTTATATACGTTGCCATGGTAACGTGATAAGTTTCTATCGCAAACATTTTCAAAGTTTATTTTGTTTTCCTATGAAAAAAGTTTATTCTACTTTTATTTCCAATTTTTTATTTGTTTTCTATTACGTATTATAAAAATAAAGTTTGTGTATGTACAATTAAAATAATAACTTTTTGATGAATGGATATGGCTACAAATGAGCAAAAAAATTTTTTTTATACTTTGTCTATATTTTTATATTATTATATTTTGTCTGTTTGTTTCTTTGTTCCGGGTAATCTCCAAAACGGATGGACCTCTTTTAACGGAAATTTTACTTTTTTTTTCTCGAACTGAATACGCTATTGACCTGGTAAGGTCTTTACAGCTTCACCGGACTACAAGAGAATTTTACTGGCAGATAGCCGAAATTATAGCGGTCAACATATTCTATTTTATTTGTCCGCGGCTTCGTCCGCATTGGTATTTCCAAAATGGTTGTACCGTTTATCACGGGGTATTCACTGGTAGATAGCAGACCTCATAAAAAGTAATTTAGGTTTTTTATTCGCCTTCGGCCGCAGTGGAATATCCATAATGCTTGAACTGATTTTCAAGGGACTTTCACTGGCAGATAACTCACCTTATAAGAAGTAACTTAGACTATTTTATTTTGTTACTCAAGACTTCATCCGCAATATCCTACTATCTCCTAATCGGTTGGATCGATTTTCACGAAATTTTTACGGGCAGATAACTAGCGGGCTCGGAAGACGTTGTCCCGCCCCGATAATAAAAAGAAAACCTTGACAAATTATACCTAAACCTTCCCCATGAATCATTCTATCTACTAGTGAAAACGGCATGAAAATCCGATCTGTAGTTTTTGACTTTATCGTGAACAAATAAACTGGCAGACCAGAGGACTTTCTTTTTAACCGACTTCGAAAAAGGAGGAGGTTACTATGTTCGGTTATATGTATTTTTATATATCTTAATATATATATTTCTTGTGTGCGTGTGTATGTGACTGAACTCCTCCTAAACGACTGGACCGATTTTGATGAAATTTTGTGTACGTGTTCCAGTGGATCCGAGAATGGTTTAGATTCACAATTGGAGGTTTTTTTGCGTTTTTTTTTTTCGTTTTTTTTTTTTGTGTTTTTTTTACCGGTAGGTGGCGCTGCGATCGACTTTTAGGATTTTTTTTGTTTTCAAGGCAGGACAACGTCCGCCCGGTCCGCTAGTATAATATAATAATATATCATAAATATATTATAATAATAATAAATATAATATAATATATATAAGAATAACTTAAGTATATCGACAATATGGACATATTATATCTCTATAATAAAAGATTTAAGACATATTGTTCGATAATTTATAGCTTCAAATTTTCTTATATAGTGTTAGTGAGCACTGAGTGTGGTATATAGTAGGTTGAAGTTCCAGGTATGTTGCTGATGATAAATACCATCCCATTCGGTATACTATTAGTATTCATATATCTAATGTACACGTTACATGTTACAGTAGATGGCGTGCGTGTCGTAGTTACAAATGTTTTTAAAAAAGCATTTCTGTAATGTACACACCCATAAACAATTTTACATTTCTTTAATACATTTTAAAAAAACGCGTGCGGAGCCGCGGGCAACAGCTAGTATTGTTATACAATTAAAGAAAATAATATCGATATATAGGTTCATATACGTATAGGCTTCGTTGTCTATGTTTACTAATAGATGGTATCACCACAGACAATACTTTTCGATAGCAATCCGACCTCCATAGTATGGTAGCTGTCGGTGAAGGTAAACGAATCCATTGTGCGAGTCGTGACGGTGCCGCGATGGGTAGTGTTCCCGTCATAGTTATGACCTAAAAACCTGATTTAACTTTATTATTTAGTATCCGATTTAGGCAATGTAATAAATATGCAATGTTATTAATGAAAGGAGGGATTTATTAGTATACTTATATATGTAGTAACACATATGAACTTACTAAGAATTCGTGTTGTGTGCACCTATATTGTATTAGATACAGTGAGCTTACCTTATTAGTGGGTAAAAAAATTGTTTTAAAATTTTGTGTTCATGGCTGAAATTTCATTATTCGCGGATCGAAAATTAGTAATGTGTAAATAATATTTTTTATAATAGCTAATAATCAAATAAGCATTAAAACGTTTATAAGGAAACAAAGTGTCTAAAGCCTAATTCCTTGACAAAAGGCACCGCCTCGCCGCGCCATTCAATTTTATACATACAGAAATATTGCATATCGCTAGCTAGGGCGTCTAAGGCTTTGATATAAAGTGTAATGGTATGTAAGTAGGTCTTTATAATCAACTCTATTTACATGAATTTAATTGACTAGTTTCGAAATTGGCTTGTTCCTGAAATTCAAACATATCTAAATTTTAAAGTAAAATAAGTGAGAACTTTCATCCCGAATTAATTAACCTATTAAATATTGCAAGAACATCATAAATCCATAAAATACAGTATTATGGCATGCTCCTGTTAGACTACAATGATTCAGTATCTGGATTCTAGAGGACCGTGTTAACAGAAGCAGTTAATATGCTGCCTATTAACTGAATAAGCAAAAGCTTTTTTCATTCTTTATCAGTTAAGAAATGTGCAAATTTAAAAAAATAAATAACGAAAACTAAAATATATGTGACTAGCAATCGTTTGAGACTTCGTTAAGGTGACTAATAAAATGTAATATTAATAATACGTAGTCCATATTAGTTATTAGTGAAACAATTTTTATTATAAGGTATTCAAATTATGACCTCTAAAATTAATTTTAATACAGATTGTGATGTTAGGGTTCAATGTTTCATAATAGTACAAGTACCGGATACGAGTATATCTATATATATTAGCATAGTGATAGATGTTTGGCGACGAATTTTCTATTAGTGGTAGTATTAAGTATAGAGCTTATAACTTTTATTTCACCATAGATTTTGTAGGAATCGAATCCACATTATCACTGCATCCCTGCACACATCATAATGCATATAACAAAGGAGTTCTAATATGATAAAAAATATTTTATATTCTATTGTCTATTGATTCGCTATGCTGATGTCAAAACATTTAATGAAACTGTCAAATTTATACATAAATAACTGTTTGAAACCTACACATTATCCATTATATGTATAGTTTGTGCTATCATCGATCCCGTAATCATTAAGATATTATCATTAAGTGTATAAAGCAACAGCACAGATGACTACACAGATTTCAAAATGGCAAATTTGAGACTATGCACCGAACCTTAATAAAGCGGCGACACCAATCTTCCAGTCAGTAATCTAAATATTCTTACGAGTAACTATAGACATCAGACAATAATTGTGTATTATTAATTCACATAACGGCTGCTGTATAATAAGAATTTACTATTTTGACGGTAATATTTGCTATAGTTTGCACGTCTGCCGATACACATGTGTGTCTCACCAATACCTATATGGTTGAATAGTTAGCTTATTATTAGTTTAATAACCAGGTGTAACCGCAGCACCGCCCGCGTTTTTTAAAATTGTATTAAAGAAATATAAAATTGTGAGACCATGTACAATTATAGAAATGCTTTTTAAAACAAATTGTAAGTACGACACGCACGCCACTTACGGTAACATGTAACTTATACATCAGATATATAAATACTAACAATGGGTGAAATGAGGTTTATCATCAACAAAATATTTGGTACCTTAACCCACCATATAACTACTTCAGTGCTCACTTACACTGTATAAGGAACTAATGAAACAATGACAAAGATGTTATTATAATTATATAATTATCAATAAGTAATAAGTTTTTGATCTAATATATTTTTAGAGAGACCCTTTCCATCTTCAAGATTACAATTAATAATTAGTTGAATTGAAAACAATGAATGAGCTGACGTTTTAAAATCTTGCATAAATATCAATCAAGATATATAACTTTATATCTGCCTAAGCAGTTTTTAATATTGGACAATATAAATAATGCTCATTGAACTCAATACGATATTCTTATATGCTACTATGGTTAATGAGTTATGTAGACAAAAGCGCGGTAATTAAAAAAAATGGTCGCCACAATGACCAAAAAGACAATATAATTCAAATTACATACATACAGATACATGAATTTCAATTATATTTATTCTTAGAGTCCAGTACAACGCATCTTACGCACATGTTTACAGTGAACAACATATTTTTTGCTAAATTTCATGCGGACGAAGTCGCGGGTAAGCTAGTCTAAAATAGAATAACCTAAATTATTTTATATAAGGTCAGTATCTGCCAGTAGAAGTCCCGTGAAAATCGGTCCAACTTTTTTGGAGATAGCACTGCGGACGAAGCCGAACATCTAGTCTAAATTAAAATAGCCTAAATTACTTTTTATAATGTCCGCTATCTGCCGGTGAAGCCCTGTAAAAATCGGTCGAACAGTTTTGGAGATAGAACTGCGGGCAAACCCACGGTTAACAGTTGGTTTAAATTAAAATAGACTAAATTACTTGTTATGATGTCCGCTATCTGCTGGTGAAAGTCCCATGAAAATCGGTCGAACCGTTATAGAGATAGCATTGCGAACGAAGGCGCGATTAACAGCTAGTCTAATTTAGAGTAGCCTATGTAACCCGCTGTAATTTCAGCGATCTGAAATTCCCGTTAAAATCGGACAAGCCGTTACGGAGATTACCCGGAATAAACAGACAGTCAGACAGATCGACAAAGATTTTAAACATTAGATTTTTGTTATCAAGCGCGTGTATACTTTCATACCCTATCTAGTTTGATATTACATACAGGCACTTCATTTTTATTATATGTATAGATTAGTTATATAACTGTTGGTAAAAATAAAAGGTAAAGGGAAAAGATAGAGACAAGTTAAAAGATGGACAGATGATATAAAGAGAGTGGATGGTTCGGTCTGGCAAAGAAAGCAAATGAAAGGAAAAGTTGGAAAGAGCTGGAAGAGGTCTACGTGTCAAGTGACACGCTGACTACAAAAACAGGAAACCTGATGTGTTAAACGTATGTAAAAAAATGTATATACCTATTACATAGTATAAACCAAAGTCCCCTACCGCGTCTGTCTGTCTGTCTGTCTGTTCGCGATAAAGTCGAAAACGTCTGAAATTTTATTGCGGTTTTCACCAGTGGATAAAGTGATTCATGAGGAAGGTTTTGGTATATAAATTGACAAATTGTCAAGGACTTTTTTTTATAATCAGGGCACAACAACGTCAGCCGGGCCCGCCAGTATATATATATTTAATTTCAACAATAAAGGCTATAATAATAATAATGTCATTGTTTTTAATATGAGTATAATATATAAATAAAAAAGTTAGTAAAAAACGGAAAGTAAGCATTAAAACGAATAAAAATCAAAGTTATCGACGTATAAAATCTAAAAACAAACGATAAGATAAAAATTTTTATATTTATTTAATTTTTTAATTAATATTTAATTTATAAAATATAATATAAATATTATATATGAAATATAATATATATATAAATAAAAATATTTAATTTAATTATTTTTTTATATAGATATACAGTGTAAACTCTTTAGAACGTAGTTCGTTATACTGAAAAACTTTCTATAACGTAGAAATTAGTTCAATTTGGTTGGTTTACCACAAAAACATTTATTTGTTCTCCTCCCTCCCTATTACAAGAACTCTTTATAATGAAAAAAAAATGCTCGCTCCCTTGAAATTCGTTATAGTTTACACTGTATTTATTGAACTTAATTGATTCAGAAGAAAATTATTGGTAATTGTTGACTTGTTACTACTATGCTACTTCCGCCTGGAATTGATTTATTGTTACCACTTCATAGTAAACTTTGTAGCGCCTTCCCGCTGCGAAAGGCTTTGACATCGGTCTGAGCTCGGATTCATCTGAAAGATATTTGAATATTTGTTACAGTTACATAAAAGTGTTCATGGGTTCTAAAGTCTCTTTTCCTTTGTTTCAGTTATAAACATTTCTCTTCTTTATTTTTTTTTATATGCTTTAATGGTCTGCGTTCGACCACAATCTCATCTGATGATAAATAGTGATGAGGTCTAAGATTGTAAACACGCTAATGTCAGCACTCAATCAATTACAGGTTGAAATAGCGAAATAGAATTGAATCAACTATTTACGATTGATTTCCGTAAAGTAACGCCTCCGTCGACAGGCATCATTGCCATACAGCATAATACTTCTATTAGGTTTTAGGCACATATGACCAAACATCAAATGTATGTTCCATTAATATTGTTATATAATTAAGGTGCATTGGAGTTTTTGGCGGGATTTTGGTCTGTCATGTAGTGGATTATTTTTTATTTATAATCTTGTGTTACTTGACTCTATATTGTGTAAAATTGGTGGTGTGTTATGTAATATAGTTTGTTTATTGTGCATAAGTGAAGAGAATGGAAAATAATACCACGGACCATGAATTCTGAGATGCCCCAAAAACTCCATGGAAAATAGTCTACTAGAAGACTGGTTGCCAAAAATGGAATAGAAGAAGAACTTGTAAAACTATTTAACTACTCGACAATGGCAGTAATCATCTAAAAGATTGGTGGCCAAAAATAAAGTTAAAAAAAATTAAAATGCATTGAAGTTAATGCTTAAGTTATGGAAATAAAAAATCCATGTGTACTATATAAAAATAATATATCAAAAGTTGGCAATCTTTAGTGTTTTTTTCTTGGAATAGATTTTTATATTTATCTATCTTATCTACTTTACTATAACTCGCAACTAGGTGGCGCTGCACCACATCAATTTCTATCTGTTCAATCGATCAATAAGAAAATGGATATTTGTACATAGAATATATGTTCACGTTAACGATTTGCGATAGCTTGCCACCAGAGGACACTGTAGCGATTACAACTAATAACAGACACGTGTGAAACCGGAATGATTATAAAAATAAATCAAAGTAAATAAATAACAGGTAAATGGTTTTACCTTATTTCATAATACAATTGAGTGGATACAATATTGTTACCAACACGATGTTGCTAGGACAATATTACCTGCGTAATAACAATCTATTATTAGTAATATATAAATAATATTTGTATTTCTGTTTCATTTAATACGATAGTTTAAACACGTTATTCGCGGCTCACCTCATCTTTGATAGTCAATTTCTTAAATAATAGAATGGAATGGAAAAAATTGCTATAATATCTATTCATCAGTTCACCCTCCCCTTAACTCCAGATATCTCGTATCCCTGTCTCTCACCTCGCCTCGTCTCCTTTATCACAGCTTATCCCTCTCATCATTAGAAACGCTTTCTTTATATTCTGATATAAATATTAAAGGAATTACGCTTTTACACCTTTACAAACATTTTACAAGAGAAATCATGCGTATACTGATGGCACGGCAATAAAATGATATTATGCTAAATCATCAACTTCAATACTTTTGAATGCTATTTTTAAAACATAATATCCCCATATTGATAGTACGTAGACATTATAATACAAACACAAAAACATACGTCAATTATTATCTCGTATAGGAAACCCAGGTTGTAATATTAATTCCCAACAGACTGATATACAATTAACAATTTTATTAGAAAACTATAAATCAAACCGCAAACGATACACATTTATCAACGCTTCCTCCAGCTTTATGGAATTCCTAATTAAAATGTTATGAGTAAATTCTACAAATAAATATTTACCATAAAATGCCATGTATAAATATATCGATCATGAGGATACATTGTCATTGTTGTAGGTGCAGCGTCCGGTGACTGGAGAAAAATGATACAGGATAATGACGCCTGATGCAGTAGACTCTGTTACGGCCACTCCAAAAATTCACAAACCTGTACTGGGCAGAAGAGTCCTGCCGGAATCAAGACTGTTGACGCAAGCATGGACCGAAACAGAAACGGGCAGCCCCGGGGAAAACAAAAAGCTACTCCCAAACCTGCATCAAGCTGTAAAGAATCCGAAGTCTCGTATACAAGCGGGGTTGACCCTCGGAGTTCACAATGAGAGAAAGCACATGAAATGCCCGCAAATAGAAAAAATTAAAAAGAAATCAAAACTTCAAAAAAGAAGGGACAAAATCATAGCCGCGCTAAAACCCCCATACTTCTTAGTTTCCATTATTATAGTGATGGTGAGTTTATGACAATTCTGCTTTTCCAGAATATTAAAATTCTCTTTGAAATTGACCTCAAGGTTGAGCATAAAAATTTCCAAGAAGTCGTAACATGTGATATTCGACATACGTATTTTAAATTCAATAATTAAACTTTTCATGCCACTGATATATTATAAATTATATAGCAGATAATCAAAGAACCAGATAATGAAGAAACCCTCACCTACAGAAATATTCAACGCCTTGAACCTAGTAACCAATATAACATTATGTTGTAGTGGCTTATAAAACAATATTCAACTGCGAAAATTGAATATTGGGCTTACCATAAGTACGAAATAAGCTCCACCGCCAAACATAATTGGAGAAACGTTAATTACTGAAAAGATAGGTTTTCAATGAATATGTATTACTCGTAGAATAGAATACAATTTGATGTGGTGGATCTGATTTACTATTATTACTTAAGACTGAAAAACTAAGCCAAACAAAAATTATTTCTTTTCCATGACAAAGGGTGATGAAAAAATGAATTGTTAATAATTTGTATTACACTTTTTAGGTATTCATTCATCTATTGGACTCGGATAGGCTACGAGACATGTTAGAGTGGTCGCCGGGAGCCTGGTGGCGGGAACCGTGGCGGTTGCTTACTTACGGATGCGTGCACGCGACCGGGGCTCATTTAGCGCTGAACGCGCTTGTTGCTTTAGCTGTAAGTGAAGAATCTTCATTAGTTCATGGGTTCTTCGATAAGACCGATGTTGTAAAATCATTAGTCACGTATATAAATTATTTGCCGGTAACAGGTCGGCTGGAGGTTAGAACGCGAGCAAGGCTGGTGGCGCTTAATGTGCATCTGGTGCGGAGGGGTTGCCGCAGGTGCTTTGGGCGCTGGAGCCCTACAACCGAGGGTGCGCGTAGTAGGCGCTTCCGCTGCAGTATATGCACTCCTGACTGCGCATCTTCCGAACGTTTGCTTAAGGTGTGATAATAAGAATATGATTTAGAGTATAGATATCCGGTAGAATTTCGATGTCCGCAGGTTCGAACCCTGGCATGCACCAACAAATTTTTCGGAACTCGTGTATATTTATTAATTTAAATTCGTAAGACTATTGGCTGACGGTGAAGGAAAGCATCGTGAGGAAACCTGAAGCTGAGAAATGTTCTTGTAATGCTACTGTACGTGGGAAAACATAGAACTTGTGAATATCTCAGAGTTTGAAATCGTCAATATATCATGGGCTGGCGTGGTGATTATGCTCATACCACGTGTAAAGTAATGCATGGTTCTTTTGTTACAGATTTGGGCATATTCCTTTATGGTGGTTCCGACCGCTGTCCGTTCTTGTGCTGGGCGCGTCTGAGGGTTGCTGGGCACTAATGCGGCCGCCTCCGCCCACGTCGAGCATGTCGGCTTCCGCGCATGCGCAAAGCAACGACGAGCACGTGGCGTGGTCTGCTCACGCGCTGGGAGCGGCGGTCGGCATACCGTTGGCTTTTATCGTTTTCACTGGTAAGCTTTATTTTATTCAATCGATGTATGCAATAAGTATAATATTATTATAAGTATAGGTTAGTGCCCACGAGTTTCATTTCGCGAAAATAGTTATAGTTATTCTAAATAATAGTTATCTTTTATTGTATTAAAATTACTTGCTATATACTATATGCTTGCTCATACCAAGTTTACGAAATTTAAACGACCTCTATCAAATTATATCAATATTACTTAGATTCTATGGAATGTGTCATGATATAGCCTAGATAATATTCCGAAAAGTTGTTTATCTGTAAAAGTATCATTAAAAACAATTCAGTCGTTTCAGAAACAACAGATACTATACTTTAATTTAATTTATTTGTATAGATTAACTATCAAATCGTATTTCTAAAGTAAGAAAGTGGCTTCTGAGTATAATTAAGTTATGTTTCTTTTATTTTCAGGTGAAAAAGATGGTAAACGCTATATTTTCATATCCCGAGTTATCTCCGGAGTGATGCTGATTGCTGGTGTTGTGTTAGCCACAACACATTTCATATTTTTATATGAAATAGATTACACAAAATGATTATTCTGTTCACACTTAGTAAACTCTCCAACTGATCGTTAACTGTCAGCTGAATTCTTTACAAAAAATATTGGATCTTTTGTTCTCCATTTTTTAATTTGTTCAGGTAGTTAAGCAGGTAACAAACTAGGCATTGGTTTCTCTCAAAAATAACTGTCCATTCTATAGTGGGTTTTGTACAACACAAATAGTTTTCGCGCTTACGATATATGACGCCTATAGTATATTTTTATTGTTCATATATGAATATGTAGTACATATGTTTATAATCTATTTGGAAGTGCAATTAATTCATATCCGTCCGCTATTCAGACAGTATCAGGGAATTTAGAAATTAAATACAATAAATTTGTATATATGGTCGATATATGGCGTGGGCGACAAAGAAAATAATTTTAGTAACTATTAAATTATAATATGCGATTATGTGAACATAATTAACGGAATGCAAGATTAAATGATTACTTTATATCGTATGTATATACACAGGTAATCTCCATTGACGTGTAATTAGATTTTAATATCATTATTACAACATCTCATACTCAATAGAAGAAACGCAATATAATTCCACATTACACGAATTATAAAGAATAATGTTGTGGCGACTAAAAGGTTTTGTTTTCGATTATAGATTGTTCCATTACTACAGAATTAACAACGAAAAATCTGAATGGGTTTGAGAAACTTAAGACAATGAGCACGGACCCTGTAAGTGTATATCAGAAACTCGTAATTTTTTTGAATATAAATCTGTATAAATATAATTTATATATAACAACATATAGTTTGTATTAAAATAATTACAATACAGAATATAAACATTCTGTTGATTTTGATTTCTGTGAAATCGTGGTATAACTGTTTTGAATCAAAACTTATCATGGCTAGTGATTTGAATAAGTCATTTAAATAGAAAATTACTGTTTTAATTGTGAATAAATCTTCATTACTGTTATATAATAGCGGTGTGCGAATAATTTATAAATTGAATCAAATCGAGGAATGGTATTCGGACTAAATTTCAAATTGAATATTCCAACTATACAATTAATATAAATACATAGTTCGAATATTTTTCAAATGATAAATATTAACGAAATTCATATTCATTGAAGGGCAGTTGCAGTTATTGGAATAGTTTCTACTATTTGAATTGGCTTCCTGTTATTAAATTTTATTTGTCGACGTAAAATTCGCACATTCTTATTATACATTCAAAGTTATACTTCGAAATACTCGTAGTGTAGAAAATAATCGAGTTCTATGTTATTTAGGAATAAGAAGCACAAACGAACACCTAATAAATATAAGTAAGCTAGTCACAAAAAGAGGCTGATGTAAGGTGCCTAGAACTTTTTTATATCAAATAACTAGTACTTAATATTAAACTTAATATTACTTAGCACAATTTTGATATGATCTAGTCACTTTTTATAACATAAGTACAATATTAGATTATTAAGTTATTTGTTAAATTGTAACTATAAAGCGTAGAATAACGTTATATTCAGTATATCATCAGAAATGTATTAATTTCGTCATCCTAATAGAAACTAAACTATACGACGTTATTTAGTACTATAAGTAACGCTCAATGTGTTTAGTAACGCAGTTTACAATGTTAAAGAATAAAGCAATTTTAAAGTACATTGTCATTCATAATCTACGATAGATCGTGATAAAATTCTAATAGTTTGTATATACTCTCTCTGTGTACTAATTCATAACGTTAATTTGTGCCATATGAGGTATAGGTTTTATGTAATATTTCTAAAATAAGTAGTTAATTCGTTCTAGCTTTATTTATTGAGTAATTCATAAAAAATATGTTAGGAATACATGAATAAAACAATGTAAATTTACTGAATTATTTTATTATATACTCGATGAGTTGTTTCCAACAACGAAACATGATCAACAAGTAACACACATAATTATTTTAACTTCGAATAGACACCGTTACACGTACCTTCTCAAAAATATAACCTCTCTTGTGATAATGTCAGCGCCGCACTATGGGTACATTTTTATCGCTATAGGCAATAGGAATGCCAATATTTTTTTTCGTTTTGTTAATAAACTGTTTATACACTTTGATTTAGATCAAAATATTATTATTCAGCTTTAGATGTACTTCTATTTTTAAATAATGAATAGTTAATTCTGCTTGAATCAACCAGCAGAATAATTTAAATATAGATTTTGTATTTAGGTAGATTTAATTAGTTCCTATTAACATTGTAAAATGTACTAAAGGCAATAAAAACGTTGTCTCATTTTACAATGCTATTTTCCATATACTTATATTATTATTTAGAACAATTTACTATTAATAACGAATATCGATGTCTTAATTTCTTAGTTGTATTCGAGATAACGTTTTCTTTAAACGGTATCTCGTTTAATACATTAGGTCCTTACAGTAAATGTTTCGTCAAAGATAATGAACTTTACACTGTACATAATATAGAAGATATTCTGTTCAACTGTGAGATCTCTATTCGTATCCATACTTTGAATCATATACTTGGAAAATATTCGTTCTATGACAATCTTCCTACTTAATGCTAAACTATGTGTATACATACATATACGCTGAGTTACGTCTCTTCCTAAAAGGCTGCAAATTAATGAACAACTCCTCTATTCCCTCTAACTATCTGAAACATTCTCTATATTCAATTTCTGTGTACTTCATTCAAATTAGCTTATGTCTACCGATTGTCTGATGAAAGTAAAGATTAATCAACTTACTTAGATGCGCTTGCGCAAATAAACTGTATGTACAATAAATACTGGTCAAATGCTTTCACAATTGATTTCATACCCCAATGGTTAAGGATATGTAGACGAAATTCCCCAAAATATCCTACAAATCCAAATCTCACTGTTTGAATACAGTGATACTTTTTAAAAACTACTCACCTTTAATTTCATACAACATTTACAAGCGTTAACTACTTTTCCAGTTTAACTCTGCGTATTCCATAATTTCTTCAACATTGCAAAGGTTTACATTGCACTCCAAGTTCCGTGCACCAACACTCTTGACAAGGTGTCGACAACTCAGTTATTATACGTCCTACACGATACATTCTTCCGTAGATATTACAACCTGCTAATTTAAGAAAACCAGCTCCTAGACCCACAAGACTTGGTGGACGAGGACCTTCGTGAGTTACTGACGTGTATTGCCCAGATTGCGGTTCTTTTTTCGTTATTTCCAAAGGCTTAATCTTCGGTGTATACGTGGAACTCAATTTAGTTGTCATTGGTCGCACAGTACTGTGTATAGCAGTAGCTTCTCCAAGAACGAGATGATCGATCCTGCTAACTGTAGTATGGACTCGGTTAGGTGGATTGTAAGGACGAGGTGGTAGAGGAATGAAGGGATTTATCGTTTGCTTTGGAGGTTTTCTTGTAGTAGTTTTGAATGTGGATTTTGTCGGAGTTTTGGAGGTAGTTATTCTTTGATTCACTGAAGTTGTCGTTTCGTAACTTTCACTCAAAAGTAATTTAAGTACACTTCCAAAAGAAAATCCTTCATCTTCTTCATCATCTTCGTATTCTTGTGAATTACTTAGAGTATGATTATTCTGTTCAGGAGGTATCGCAACTGTGCTTACTTTCACTTCGTGTGGTTTTTTTGTAGTAGTCATATTTATTACAGTAGATGCATTCGTCATAACTTTAGATACACTGGCTTTTAGAGTTTGTATACTATTTTCTACATTTGAATCTTTTCGTATCTTGTTTTTAATTGGTGATTTTATTTCAGTAGAGTTATTGTTTGATGAATTACGGTCTGACGGTGTATCCACTTTGATAGTTAAGGAAATATTTTCAATTTTTACATTGGTATCTATGTTTAATTTAGATTCTGTTGTTGTTATTGGACTCGGTGTTGAATTATTGTCTGTAAAAATATATTTCGAATTATCATATTGATGTTATACTGATCTATTGCCAATATCTATGTTAAAAAGTAGTGGTCTAGGTTAAAATACCGGGCTCACCTTCCTCACATAACAATTCTCCACAACATAGATCTGCAGCATTAGATGCCGATCGTCTTCTACAACCCATCGGTGTATGACAGGAACGAGGAGAGCAATGAAGTTCACCCCACGCGCATGTGCATTCAGAACAAGCAAAATTGATCGATTCTCCTTCAGAGACATGTCGACCATCACTAGACAAACATTCACCTAAAAGGTAACAAATAAAGTGTTAAACAACTACAATTACGCACATATTCCTTAAATATGCAGTAACATTTCTGTTATCTGCGTAATTTTTTGTTTTATTTATGCTGTAAATTCTTAAATTCTACATAAACCTTTCGCTATATCCAACTGCATTGATGTTGTTAAGTACGGCACAGACGACGCAGGTGGAGTGCTTGAGTAAACGGAATAATAATCATCGATTGATCCAGGAGCTTTAGGTACAAATCCACCTGAAACCAACAATAGTATTATTATATCACAAAAATGTCACATTTTCTATACATCATGTACTTTTTAATATGATACAGAATATTGTAGTTTAACTCAATTATAATATGTAATACATACCTTCGGTTTCAACAGGTGGGGAAAATAAATTTACAGCTGGTGTGTCCATTTCAAATGTGGAAGTAACTATTGGCGAGTTTGTTACGACCTTATTTACTTCTGATATTCGATTGCCAAGTGACGTTGACATTGATTGTTCTAAATTCTCTCGGTTATAAGGATGTTCCGAGATAGGCAAACTTTCGTCATTTGTCAGGCTAGGATACAGAGATTCTTTGTTGGTTAAAAAAATTGGATATTGCGTCGGATTATAAAGATCTGACTTTCTTGTCGCGTACGGAGTTCTCTTTGTGTCACTGCTTGGGTAGTACACGGGAAATTTATCTTCTCGTTCTAGCATCGGATATGTCAGAGTTTCTTTATCTGTTTCATCATCCACTACTGCATCTGCTGCAACGAACGGTATAATTCTGAAAAATAATATACTGTTATTAGACAAGTTTGGAATATTTGATTTAATATGATTTGATATCTTGATAAAAACATTTTATTAAAGATTCAGCAGTTGATATGGTACCTGAATTTCGTTATTCTCTGGTTATTATATAATTGTTACAAATGTAAGAATGATCTAACTATACAATACTTTTAATTACAAGTTAGAAAATGTAAAAGCTTTTATCGTGTTTGTGTAAGCTAGTGTTGCTTTGATTGATGTTACTCTTATAACGTACTTTAATTTTATTTAGTAAAAAATAGATAATAACTCAGAAAGATTTAAATTTTTTTTAACTATGAATAATTACATATGACTTACTTTAAATTCGGTAGTGATGGTGGCAAGGTCGGTTCAGTATAATCATAATCATAATCTCCTTTAGTCTTTTTAGAGGCATTCAATGCTTCGGCCAAGTCTGTGGGTATAGAAATCTTTGCGGTGGTAACCACTGGAGGTCTCGTCGGTCGACTTGCATTTGTTGTTAATGAACTGGTCACATTTATAATAAAAGTGTCAGTATCATCGAATCCATTTACACTTTTATCTGTTATAATATCATTTGGTGAAAACGTGTGATCGTCTAAATTATCAATATTAATAATTGGTTGTCGAGGTTGAACGTTCATTTTAATGAAGTCTGTCTCATTATCTATTTGATTAACAGGAATAGTTGCAGACGATATTTCTGTAGTGCAATTTATTGTTCCATTTATCATTATTTTGACTGACCCTTCCGGCTGCTCAGTTACTTTTTCCGTGGTTACTATTATGGTGGTATTTTCAGATACTAGCTGTGTGGTACTGGTTGAGGTAGTTGATGATACATTAGTCGCTTTTTGACTTAGGCTAGTCGTTGAATCGTTCGTTTTACGTTTAACTTTAATTGTCGGAACGTGATGACTGTCAGACATAGTTAAATTACTCTTGTTGGTTAAGATATTTTTTGCATTTGATTCATATTTCTGATATTTAGTTCTGGGAAATGATCTATGTTTGCTGCTTGTAGTTTGTAATGCGTTACCAAATATCGGCTGAAACTGTTGAATAAATGATTCTGAAAATAAAATGTGCTTATGAAATTTATACGCGCTTGAAGTGGCAATTACCAGTATATACCATAAGGTAATAACATAAGTCATTCTTTTTCTCCACCGTTCTAAAGAAATTTAACCTGAATAATTGTCCTCATATAAAAGTTTAAGCAAATTTCATTATTTAATTAATATTACTAGTACTTATTTCCTTAAACAATGTGCAAATATGTTCGCTAGAGTAAGAATAATACTAAGCACCTCCTTCATGTTGACATTTGTATTGATGAGCGCAACATTCTCCAGGTCGCAGCAACGGCTTGCAACCCAGCAAGGGTTGTGCACACATTAAGGGTTGGCACCGTACAGCACCATGTAAACAGAAGCACTGAGTACAATTGGCACTAGCTTCTGCTACCAATACTCTTTCACCTTCAGACACCCACTTCCCGTTCACCTCGCAGTCTGAAACCGTTAATTTACATCTATACATATAATAAGAACGTAAATCTAACGCGTCTGTACTTTATCGATTTTCGTGAAAAAAATTGTTGCAGGTGTCTAGGAATAAGTAATAAAATATATTTCAATCGTTTTTAGAAATGTCTGTCTATCTGTCTGTTTCTATGAACACGCATCATTACTATAGTACTGGGTTCACGATAAAACCTCACCAAGAAAATCATAAAGCATATCCTCGAGAATAACTTAATCTTTCTTTGATTCAAATCAGTCCACTCTATGAAAAGTTATTGTAATATTAATCACAACACGACTTAAGTACGAGAGAAAAGTAGATAAGTAAATGCACTTAATACATTCAGAAGATTTTATTAGTCACTTTTTTTACATTAGCTTCCACGCGAACGGAGTCGCGGGCACTGCTAGTCTACTTAGTCTGGCCATAAATACTGTTACAATTAAAAATAAACAAAATATTATATATGAATTTGGAATCTGTCATTTTTGTATAATTATTCATTGAGTTATCTCATTTTGGCGCCAATACATTGTACAATATTTTTTGCGATATTAAAATGGAGTGTGGTGATAGAGAGAACCAAATCGCTGTGATTGCATTACACAAAGTAGGTATGGAGCCAAATGCAATAAAACTCTCCATACGCTTGGTATTAGTAAAATGTTTGTGTACCGGGCTATTAATAGGTACAATGAAACCTCCTCTGTTTGTGACAGAAAAAGATCTGGTCGTCCACGTAGTGTTCGTACGAAAAAGGTGGTCAAAGTAGTAAGGGAAAGAATTCGTAGAAATCCTGTCCGAAAGCAAAAGATTTTATCTTGGGAGATGAAGATGTCGCGTATTTTAAAAGATGACTTAGGACTTGCAGGCTGTAAGAGACGTAGGTACTGGTCATTGGTAAAAACACCAATTTTATGCAACTTTATGCAAAAGTTAACTTGGTTCTTATCAATGAATGAAATATGGTTAGTGTATACTCCTCAGTTATACCCATAATAAAATCATCATATAATATATGTTTTAGAAAAAGAAGTACATTATGGGTTTAAGGAAAAAAATCTTTCCATAATAATCGGGGAGATATTTTGACCACTCACCGTGCCTCGATTCCTCTGGGGGTATCATACTGGTGTGCTCGCAGTGATATTTCTGTGGACAGCAAGCACCCGGCGCTGATCGAGGTCGGCATCCAGGCGGTGGAGGAAGGCATTGTGGCTGCACACATTTCCGCGTTGCACCCAAGCAAAAGCACTGTTCGCATGCCACGTTTGAGCTCATGGCAGAACCCGCCGCGTACACTGTACCGCCCTCCACACAGGCTGGAAACATCCCAAAATTAATATAATTAGATTTGTATAAAATGCTTATAGACACCACTTATTATTTTTCAACTAACCGTTAGCTATAGAGGCTGGTGTGGCAACATCTAAAAAATCGTCTTCTAATCTTGCTACTCCTGTGTTTTCCATCGAGGTTACTCCATCTATAATTTAATATGAAATGTGTTTAATTCTCTATCTTCTATACACATATAATAAAAATGTAAATCCAACGTGTCTATACTTTTTCGATTTTCGTGAAAATAATTTTTGCAGGTAGTTATTAATCATAATAGTAATAAAATACGTTTCAATAATTTTTAGAAATGTCTGTCTGTATGTTTGTATGAACACGCATCACTGCTAAAGTATTGCATTCACAATAAAACCACAAGGAGCTTATGAAGCATACCTTCAAGAATAACGTAGTCTTTGTTAGATTAAAATCGGTCCACTCTATCAAAAGTTATTGTAATTTTAACTTTCTTTTCGTTCGGTCAGTGAGAGAGCCGGATAACCCACCTCCTCTCCCCCTCCCCCATTCCCGAAATACAGGCTGGCAACGTACTTGCGACTCTCCTGGTGTTGCAAGCGTCTATGGACGGTGGTGATCACTTAACATCAGGAGGCCTACCTGTTCGTTTGTCTCCTATGATATAAAAAAAATGACGACGCTGCGTAAATACGAAAGAAAAGTAGATAAGTAAATGGACTTAATACATTCAGATGACTTTATTAATCACTATTTTTTACATAACGTTCCACGTGTATGAAGTCGCAGGCACAGCTATATGAAATAAGGTTATTAGATGACTCATTGCTTCTTAGACGACAGTTTTTTTATGATGAAGAATGTTTAATCGTTAGCAAAATAGTTAAAATCAATATTACACTATAACTAACCCGGACATTGCAACTCCGGGCAGCAATTTCCTTTCTTGTGAATCACGTTACATTTTTGAGGTGGAGAGTCAGGCAAAGAAGCACAAGAACGCCTCTGGCAAGCGAGAGCTCCATGGAAACAAGAACAACGTAAACACACATCTCGGCTTGCAGTGATCGCTCCTTGAATGTACCACTGGCCCTCATACAAGCATCCCGACGGGAGAGCTGGAATAGCAATGTTTTATGGCGATTATTAGCAAACTGAATATTTAGTTTTGTACGATTACGTACATTACATGTTGCCCTACTTATTACGCATTGTTGCGCATCAGCACAGTTCAATTAAAATTGTATTTATTGAAAAATTTAATTGTTAGTAGCGTTCAAGCACTCAGTTATGTTGCACCACAACATCGTTGTAACAATAATAATAGATAAACGAACTGTGACCTAACAAACAACTTTATTCCTACAAATGGGCACCTCAAGAATATATGTACGGCTAGAACTGGCACCTCACCCCTACAACTTTTGTTACGTAACGTTATTTGTGGACAAATGCAGGATTGACAAAACTATTACGATGTGAAGGTAAAAATATTGGAGAATGTCATTAACATTTGTTGGAAAAGTAACATTTTAATGAATAGATCTGTGTCGCAGGTGTCAATGTGCAGCGGTAATTTTATCATCAGATGACCCGTCTATTCGTTTGCCTCCAATTGCATAAAAAAAGATTAATTTAATTTCATTACAGTTAGAAAATTATTTTTTTATAATCCGAGGCATCATATATGAAGCGATCTGTTAAATTTAGTTCTTCTGCGTTGTAGCTATAAGTGCTATTAAAGAAACGCTGGAAAAGATGAACTATTATATTTCAATGACACATAAACAAAGAGACTTTTATACTCACATATTGCTCTGATACTGCGGTGCGTATTTCTGTTCAACGCTTCACTTTTTCTCACTCCTATAAAAAATAACAATATACTTAATACAATCTTCAGGGCAGAATACAATTCCGAGAGGCATGTGTATGTTTGTCTTAAGAACATAAATTTTAATAATCCGAACAATATTATAGCCCATTTTTGTAATTATTTCGTATTATTTCTCTATACTATAAGTCTAATTAATGAAAGTTAACTTTTTTTTTTTAAATTATTATGATCTATTGAAATATATATAATGTCATATATGTTATTTCTACGTAATATATATGTGCTTGAAGAATTTTATCAATATGTTTTTGTAGTTTACAGGTGACTAAATATATATTTATGAAAGTTGTCACGCGATGATTACATCTCACCGTTACTATCGTATACAACAAATTAAAGCAGTCTTTCAGTGTAAGTCACTGCAACGTTTATTGAGTTTGTATCCGTTAGATCTATTCTAGAATAATCTAGAACGCAAAAATGAAAGACCGGCTACATACGTTATAATGAAAAGTGATTAATTTGCGGTACCGAAAATAATTGTAAGAACATATAAATAAATTAGCGACCAATAAAAAAACAACCATAAAATCGCCCGATTTTGGACGATAATGCGTTATTTAAGGACTCTTAAATAATATATTTTAATAAAAAACCATGGATTTGTTTTGCGATATTAATGTTATTGAATTGTATGAAGCCGGTGTATTTAATTGAGACTTAATTGATGGGAATTTGAAGTTTTGATACTCGAATAAACTACGAAATTGAATTTGCAGAATCTGAACCTATATATTTATAATATATGTAAATGTAAACAATATTAAGACACTATATATTAAGACACTATATATATACGATATATATTTATATATATATAAAAAGCACAAACAGCGGCAAATCACGGCGACTTTTTTTACGTCAAGTCAAGAATAGCGTTTTGTTATTTTACGTTTCGAATTTTAAGTAGATTGTAAAATGACAAAAACAAACAGTGTTCAATAAATATTACTTATCAATAATAATTATTTTAAAATGTAGTTTTTAGCGAATCATAATAATTTTAGTAAATATATATATTAAATATACTTATAATGTTCATCTTAAACATGACAGTAAATATTTTAAACGCAGAAATAAAACGTATATGAGGGACGTTCTTAACTGGAGTTAGAAGATCCTATCTATCTGTGACCTTATCCGAGCTTATAATAATATTATAATAATACTGTTATTGAAACACAAGTCATAGATAGATTAGAAGACACGATCTATCTCAGATAGCTACTTACATTTGACTAGAATTAGATTGTTGAGACCGGCCGTTAGACATACGTGTATCCAATCCACTTTTGTCATTTTAAATAATGTCAGTTTAGGCGAAGAAATTTTAGTAGTGTCGTCTCATCTAGATAATTTTTATTATAGTAATTATATTTTAGTGATTTTAAATCTGTGATAATCTCTAAATTATTTATTAAATATTTTAACTATATAAAAAAAAATCAAAATAACACATAATAACAATGTAAATCTAACGTGACTGTACTTTTTAGATTTTTGTGAAAAAAATATTGCAGCTGTATAAGAATAAGTAATAAACTACATTTCAATCATTTTTAAAAATGTCTGTCTCTCTGCTTGTATGGACAAGCACCGCTGCTAAAGTACTGCGTTCACGATAAAATCTAAGAAAAGCATAAAGCATATCCTGTTGTAATATTAGGTCTTTGTTTCATTAAAATCAGTCCACTCTATCAAAAGTTATTGTAATTTGTATGACGGCTTGATTTAGGTACGAGAGAAAAGTAGATAAGCGAATGGACTTAATAACTATGTTTTAATCACTATGTTTTTACATAAGGTGCCACTCGGACGAAGTCGCGGGTACAGATAGTGTGTAATACAATCCTTCCCGTAGCAATTCCTCGTATGTTAGTGAAAATTATATCAAAATCCATCGGGTAATTTAAAAGAACTAGGCGCACACACAGGCCTAAATAGCAACTATATTTTCTGCTGTTCACTGTTAATACACAAAAAACAATCTCTTCAATTTCGCTCACTTGGCCAATGTACGAGTGACGTATTTAAGAAAAATAATAGTTTATAGTTGTTCTACATTATATTAGTTGTTATATTTATCTGAGTCCGTAGCTTACATGACGGAATGCAAACGCGATGTGTCCATACTTTACAGTGAGCACACGCAGTTTGAGGCGTACGCGCGGGAGGCAGCTGTGTAAAACCTATCTACAACCAGTCCGTACCGGCTACGCTTTATTCATATGCATAAACATATTTAATTATACGACATGTTTTATGTTATTTCACGTCATATGTCATTTTTATTGACGACATCTATATGTTAAGTACCAAGAGTATCGAACGATACTACGGCTTTTTAATACATTTTTTTTACTTTGGAAGATTATAAGAATGAGAGAAAACATAACATGACCGTAAGTCGAAAATCTCTCACAAAGTATTGCGTGTACTGGCAGCTGTATTTGAGAATTAATTGTTTTTAAGATTTTGCGGGTGGGGGTTCTGGAGGCACTCGGAAATTGTGCCCTACAGGGTAGCAAACATCGTTTACCAAGTGTAACATTTGTCACAGTGGCATGCCTAAATTTATCGCGTTTCAGGATCATCATGCATATCACGATAAAATCATTAAAATGACATTTTTTTAGTTTTGGATCAGCCAGTGTATAGCTTGAAGCTTGAGGCTTCCAAACCAGCAGCTGACCGACGATGATGCTCGTTACCATTGTTTTTGAACTGCTACATACTTACTCATTACACAAGATCGTCATTATGTCGTGCTACTATAAAAATAATAAATTAAATACAAAGTCGTCATTCAATGTTTGAATAAAAAAATTGACAAGCGTTTAATAAATTTTCGTAGACACCTGTAGGAAACGAAAACCTTGAGGCTTAAATTACATTGATAGCTACATCAATGATCATCCGTCAAGATACGATTGAATAAAAACCGGTGTATTGGTCACGGGGAACAGGAAAACTGCGCGGCCGGACCGACATGACGCGACGCGACGGGACCGCGCACCTGCGACCCCACTCAATATCGTATGCTATATGTGAATTGTCATAAGACGAGAAATTACATACATATTTTAAGTGCTGTTTAATGTATTTTATGTAAAACAAAAAAAAACTATTTTTTATTTTCTTACAGTGTATTATGTACAGCGGCCTCTCCACGCTGTCTGACTCATCAGAAAATGCGGGTCCATTTTCGACGACATTTAAATTTGAAATCAATTCTCAAGTATCTATTAGATGTTTATGTTACGATTTTTTTTAGTTTTGTGTCTGCATTTGTATCTTATCAACTTGAAACTTTATATTTTTATTGAAATTTGCTCAAAATTCTTGACATGGTCCTATTTACGTACAATATCAAACGTGTCAACAATTTCGGGAAAAAATATATATAATGAAAAATAGGGAAATCCAACGCTGCCAATTCTAAATCTATATTATTTCGACCTTATTTATAATATCTTTATAAATATATTAATTATTCTATCAACTAAAGTAAAAAGATTATTGAAGTTAAATTATTTCAATATAACATACAAATAAAGATTTAATTATGTAAAAGAACTTCCTCAACGAGTATAATATACACGTATGTATTTCCGTATATGAATACTACTAAGCATGTGTTCAAAGACTTCAAGGAAAAAGATAAATTACTACGATTTCATTCAATAAGCACTTAATTACCTAATTTAAAAAACCACAAGAAAATGAATGATTCACTTTAGTTGCAGATAATAGGGTTAACAATAATAATAACGTTGTGTGACGTCATTTAACCCGTTAGCAGACAATGAAGCCTCCGTTAGAGTTTAGCGGTCTCCAGTTCGATTTGTATTTAGCTTGCGAATATCTGTTAACATGTAACCGATGTTTAAGATAACATTTCATCTTGATTTTTTTCCTTCAGTGTGCGTTCTGGATCTCGGAGAATACGTACCGCACGTGATTCGGAGCTTGGGTTACAAGCGCCGCTATCAGTTCTTTATATTATGTTGGGAAATATTACCTAGGTTTTAGTTTAAACATTAAAAAATCTACGCAAGTAATAACTATAATCATATGATTTATAAATATTGATTCATGACAATATTATTTTGTACATGGAGATAAGGCATTTTAAAAGCCTTCCTCGTTGACCACCATTCTCAAGTTGATAATCTGTCGCCGAGCAGTCGTTAGTGTGTTCCAGCAGCTGCACGTGAGAGCTAGACCATCTTAGATCACATAGTCGTTTGACACCAGGTGATATTGTAGTTAAGGTGTATAACCCATACATTATTTATAAATATTCCGGATACATATATAATGACAAATTACAATATAAAACCTGGATGTACATTAGGGTGTGCCAAAAAAAGTCGATACATTTTTTTTACTCGCTCTCACCCCATAATACCATAGTCTATATCTAAACAAAAATAATGTCCAAAGAACAGCTCTTAATTTTAATTTTAAGAGGTCCTTCAACGAACTTTAAATGCTTCCATATAAATAATATGGGGAAAATTTTTTTGAACATTTTTGTCACTTGCAAACTGTGAAGAAATTTTATTTTGTAAAAATGAATGGATAGGTCTCATTAAGCGATAAATTATCAACAAAAAATTCATTGAGTCAAATTTCTATTCTTAATATTTAAATTTCTACGGATCTTTTAAATTTGAATTTGTAATAATTTGCTTTTTTTATCTTTAGCGGCTAATTCAAAAATTCAAATTTGAAGAATCCGTTGAAGTTTCACAGTTTGCAAGTGATAAAAATGTTCAAAAAATTTTTCCCTATATTATTTATATGGGAAAATTTAAAGTTTGTTGGAGGGCCTCTTAAAATTGAAATTAAGAGCTGTCCTTTGGGCGTAAATATTGTTTGCATATATCCTATGATATATTGAGGTGAGAGAAAAAAAAAACTACTTTTTGCGGCACACCCTAATGTACATACATGACTGCATATACACATACATGTAAATAAATGAATACAATGCTTCCTCAATTTTATTATACTATAATAAATAATATCACATAAATATTTGCAAAAAAAAAAAAAAACACATCATAAAGTAAAAAAATAATTGTTGCCGAATAAACTACATTAAATTTAGGACACAGAACTCACTAAATAAATTAATAAAGCGGCCGTGTTAAACAGAACTGTTAATAATAGAAAAAATATACAGGCAGCTCTTAATTCCCGCGCTAGTCATCGCTTTGGCCACCGGAAGTCCAGCACTCCCACGGTGCAACACATCGAGGTCTCTCAGAAACATCCATTGTTTCTTAAACAGTTATTATTTTCTATTGTCAATATTCTAATAGACATTCTAATGCATAGAATACGGGTAGATAAAAAGAGCACAGCGGTCGTAACGTTTAACCACTATCTTATTAGAATCTACTTGGCGATGTGCAGCGACCGGCACACACGAACAGATGCTTGGTGATGGATTTTCAAATTAAGTAGTAGCTATTCGAGCGATCTTATTAAAAGCCCTATTACTATGATATGGTTCATATCCATTGTAAGATTTGATGGACGAGGATGCTGAGACACCATCGCTTTAAAATTTGTCTTTAAGACTACTAGAACATAAAATGCTAGAGAATTATATCAATTAGACAAAGTATTACGTAACCAGAATTTTTGTCATTTCAGACCGCCCTCTCAGTAAAAGTATGAAATACTTTCATGTTCACGTAAACATTTATATAAATATTTTTAATCAATTTTGATTTCCTTATTAATTCATGGTCAGTAATTAACAAATCTAGAAATAAGGAATTTATAGTCTATGGAGGAATTAACTAATAGTGGTTCGCTATCCGGTGAAGCTGTTAAGGTCTTGCTAAGCCAAAAGCGTAGTCAGTTTGAAAAAAAAAAGGTTCGCTACTAGTACAATGGTAGTTCAGTGAATAAGACCGTGAGCCTCACATATCAAACCATATCATCCAGATCCCCCCATACCCTTATGTCATCAAAAATAAGCAAATCAAAGACTCCCCCAACCTCTAGTGCTTACCGTACTTGAATGGCCCCTCTCGGATAATTCTAACAGCTAACTACAAACGCATATTGAAAAATAAAAATAACTGTATGACCACGTAGCCTAAATTAAAATTTTCACAAGCAAACTGAGAATACTTTTCGTATAACCATTTCCCACGCACCGAATACTTAAAAAAATCATAAAATGAACTGTACTAAATATTACGGCCACGTTTGTTTTAGCGATATAATGTGAGAGTAAATAGTTACCATGAATGTAACTAAGTGGACGTAGAGTATTGTAAAAAAAACTATAAAATAACTTCTCACAACTAAATACCGTGATGTAATAAGTAACGAGGACAAGGGTGGCAACCTGGAGGCGGCACCTACATGTTTTATTTTTCTTCAAATAGAAAAAGCCAACAAATGTTTTGTTTGCTCAAGTCGCCTCAAAAAGCTTGATTTACCACTTGGTTATAAATCGTGCTAGCTGCTTGACTGATAAAATACTGCGAAATAAACATACGCAAATAAAAGTCATAATTACACACAGTCACACAGACGTAGAACATAATATTAAACGAATTTCTTATGATTTCTGGTCATAAAGGATTCCTTTTTAAGTAATTACTAGTTTGTCTTAAAAACAATTTACTAGTGATAGTTCTTAGCTATAACTTATAAATATGCAACATAAGTTTAGGCTCTTTATATAATACTCATGATATTGACTAAAGTAATAGTAATAGTTAAGTATAATAATAATAATGTAAGTTTTGTTCACTGTATTTAAGCTGCACTGTATTATGAGTGGTTTTTCAATAATAAACAAACTAAATTCTAAAGAAGTTGCGGACCAAGAGTCTGCAGAGGAAATGAAGAAAAGAAAACGTATAAATATTTCACAACTTGTATGTATAATAAATATTTATGATACAGATATTTCGGATAAATTACAATATTATAATTAATCAACATATAAAATAACTTTACTGTGTTGCAATGTGTAGAAAGACATCTTTGTATCAAGAATAAAATCGGCAAGTACCCATCAGTGCCAAGTAATGTTTTTAATTTTGGCGTACCATCATTTTTATTCTAACATACGATCACAAAAGCGAATAGTTATCAGCAATGTATTCCTACCCAACCTGTACCCAACCTGTTATAAGCACCTTGACCGTGAGAAGAAATAGATACCCAGTCTTCTCGCGTAATATCAGATTACATGAAATACACATACTCTGTGGTTTCACGTAATATATCTTCCAATATTATATCATCCTGCGTATCTTTTTGTATACTTATTATTAATAAATCCTCCCATCTATACATTCAGCCCCGGAGTTTGAGCACTTTAATACTTACATTGATTATCTAAATTAGTCTACAGGTTGTGGTAGCCGCACGTAAACGCATGTTCTTTAACGACATCGACTTTTGATCTTGAGTTAGTGATCAGACGCTAGTTTGATAACCATTATACTAGCACTTTTTATAACATTCAATAGGTGTCCTGTTTTCTGTTTGTTTCATCACACTAACGTCTGGAAGTACCAGACAAATTTTCAAAATTATTTTCGTGTTTTGTTGTATTTTTATTGAGAAAGGTTATAAGGTTAGCTTACAACACACTATGACTCTTACGAACTGAGAAACTACTCTAGACGAGACGCAGGAGTGCGGCAAATAATGTAGCTCGGCGCGGATAGTTTGGGAGCTTAGCACGAAAATAAAAATTAATGCGAACGAAATCGTGTCTTAAATAAAGGCATATCTTAGATTAACATTATAAATACGAAATAATTCTATCTATAACTTATTCACAAGTAAATTTCTGAACCGATATGAATGACGGCTCATAGAAATAGTCTGGAACTTGAAAAAGGCTGTGGGTTATTTTTATCCTAAATACTTGAGTGTTATGTTTCTTATCAATGGTAGATAAATATTAGTTAAATAATTTATACCAATTAATTATAATAATTCCAAAAATATAATAACATTTTTTCTTACTATACTTTTATTTTAACGTGTAAGATGACATTTTGAATTGTTAACTTTCTTTTGATAATTTCCTCATTCGATATTTAATGGCATAAAGCCGCTAGCAAATGTACATCAATGTAGAGTATATGAAAGTTCAGTATGCTTATATTTGTATATGCAAAAGCAGTATGACATACTGTATAGTACAGAGTATAATGATGGTATGGAAGTGACGATTCTATTAATGACTCAACAGGATGAATAAAATGTATTATTGTGAAAAAGAGAGAGTAATGCAAGAAAGAGATGAAATAATGCGATGAAAAGAGAGGATTGAGTATTGAGACAGCAGAGACTCTAACATCTAGCAATAATAATAGTTTATTAGTTTTAATTTTCTAAAGCAATTCAATATTTTAATGATTTGTGTCTACGCGACCTCTACTTATATTTTTGGAATGCTTCTCGCACTGTGGACTAAGTATTACTTGTAAAGAAATGTCTTTGATTATTTGGCCAGTTTAATATACATTTTATAGCATTCCACGCCCACATTGCGCACGTCCCACGAGCATTACTGGCGTCATTGTTAACGGCATTTTAAGTTTTCTAATTTCTCAGCAGTAAAATAACATTACGGTTAGTATAAGCACTGATTACCTTAATTAATTTCGACCACAGACGAAATGCAACCCTGCGTTCATTTTCAATTAGATATTCATGAACCAGTGTGTTAAACGAGACTTCTTAACGCGGCTTACAGTGGGAGTTGACTGATAGAAATCGTCACGCAAGAAAAAAGCGTTATGCATGCATTGAGGGCATGCGACATTTTCTATCTTTTTTCGTCTCTTTCTATAGTATGCGAGCGTGTGTTGCGCGCGAGTATCAAAATTCGAGCAGCTAGCATCATGTTCTTCCGGTTGTGTCACTTCAACACTGAAAGCGCGGAAATTTTATTAAAACTTACTTGTATCTGGTATTTTTAATCGACAATTCAAAATTCACTATTTTATATTTAAGTTTTGATCAATCGAATAGCTTCTCCTATAATATTAAACGAAACTTTTTCATTTGACGCCACACTTTACGTCAAGGAAATATGTTCTTGTCAGGGTCACTAGACAACACGCGTTTTTTTAAACTAGTGATCGCCTAATTATAGAAATTCGACCATAATTCATTTTGACATTCAATAAAACCAAAGAGAATAGTAATTATTTCAGTGGGTTCATAAATTTATTAAATATATATTACTTTTCAATTAATTATTTAAGTATTTATTAATGTATATTATAAATTTACTTATAAAATTAACCTACAGTTTGACCGGTTAATTTCAAAAGGCATGTAAGGTATGGAACGTAAATCATGTTAAAAATATTGAATGTAGGATGAAAAACGGTAATTGGAACGTAAACGTCTTTTTCATTTACATGTGTATAATGTTTATTTTAGTGAATTTGAAGTAGGTACTTCTAATTTATTTTATATTTTAAAAAATCTCCCCCGTGTAAACTTTAACTACGCCAAACTTCACGTTCATCCGTTCGCGCAATTCACTTAAAAAGAGGTACAAAATTTTCACTTCACGTATAGATAGATATAGACACTGTTTTCATACTCGAAGAAAACTCAGAACAAAGAAAAGGGTTCTTAAATCTAAGTCTAAGTCTTTTTACGTATGTGTTTAGCATATACGAGTACTAATTGTGTTGTTCAATCACTAAGTATATCATGAAGTCAAAATAAACAAACTTGTTATAGGTATATATAAATATAGTTAAATAAAATATTTATATATACATAAATAATAAATAAGATATAAATATAATTTAGATAAGAAATTAGTAATTACATTCGCGATACCTTTGATAGTTATTTGTCTCTCTTGAATTGCGACACGCCGAAGTTACTACATCGTTACTGATTCTTATAATGTCTATGATGGATGCAATGCTTACGAGCAATGTTTATGTATATATACATTAGACCCCATACTAGAAAAATGCGGAAATATTTAGTGCTATTTTTTTTCAACCCTACTAGTAAGTAGAGTAGTTAATCTCAACCACTTTTTTCCTTTGAATACTAGATGTTGCGTTTAGTATATTCCCGCAATTACTGTATCTTGAAACATAAGAGATCTGTATGTAATATTCTTGAAAAATGTGACAGAAATTCTATTCGCTAAATTGTTATCACCGATACTCATGATTTATATTTTGAATATAAAAAAATCGACTAACAGGATTTCCAAGTGTCCGACAACTTAAGAAGAAAATATGAAAGTCCCGCTATTTCCATTTGGACCGCGTTAAAAATTCCACCTAAAACATTTTTCCTCGCGAAGCATAACCATTTTACTCGGAACAAACGGCACTTGTCTCGCATCGGCATCCACAATTCCAGTTCTATTCGCTGACGAGTAAACATTCGACGTTTGTGTTGGACTATTTACACCAAACTTTATAAATATCATGGATAGATCATTATTCTCTCCACCAAGTTAGAAAAAATCGATATAATTCTAAGTTTCAATGTTTTTCATCATATCTGTTAAAACTACAATCTTGTCTTTGTGTAAATGATTCAGATAAATGTGTAAATCAGGAACCGATTTTATTTTAACACAAATTATCACTGCATATTATAAAACAAACGTCTGTCTGTCTGTTAGCAATAAACTCAAAAACTACTGAACGGATTTTCATGCGATGATTTATGAAGAAAGTGTAGGTATATAGTTTGTCAAGAATGTATCTTTTTTATCAACGCGGGATAACGTCTGCGGGCCCCCTAGTTTATTAAAATCTAAAAGATTAGTTTATCACGTGACTTCAATAAACACTTTCATCATAGTTAACAGGTTGTATAGAAAAAGGTTACGCTTAAATAATCTATTAATCCTTATCATTACTATTGAAACTCTAATAATAATAATACTTGTAGAAAAATCAATTATTTGCGCTTCATTAGCTTATTTTTAGAAGCTTCGTGTGAGGGCATTATAATTTAGTAACAGCTCTAAATGACTCTCTCTCTTACCGATAAATTAAATAAGCTTTTTGTACACGTTTACGATCATACTACTTCCAACGTTGTACACAAACAGGCTCAACAAGTCAAAACAGTATTCGAAGTCGCATGCACAGCTAGTTTTATAACATATATCATTACATAGTATAAAACAAAGTCCCCTATCGCGTCTGTCTGTTCGCGATAAACTCAAAAAGTACTAAACGGATCTTTATGTGGTTTTCACCAATGGATAAAGTGATTCACGAGGAACGTTTTGGTATATAATTTGTCCAGGATTTTTTTTATAATCAGGGCGAGACAACGTCTGCCGGGCCCGCTAGTTACGAATAAATAAGAAGTAATCACTCACTTTATAATACCATTTTAAAATTTAAATATTAATCTAAAGAAAAGAATATTGTTTCGAGGTTCACCGGTTCAAGCCAACAAAATGTTCGAAATTCACATACACTTCATAAATAAAATTTGTGGTGATAGCACCTGAAAAAAAAATTATATATACATACTGAAGGATTGAATATCGTTCTTATGGTACATGTACATGGGAAAATATAGAACTGAAAGTTTTTGACTTTTTAAATCGGCAAAACGTCGTGAACTGGCATCGTAATTTAACCTTGGAAAAAGGAGTACCTATGCATTGCAGTGGAATATTTATAGTATATATGTATACTTGCAATACTAATTCCGATAAAGCTCTGGATTGTATCTATAATATTTTTAGTTTGATAATCATTAAAATAATATTTTGAGAATTATTCACACAAAAATATAACTGTGATTCTAGTACAAAAATACATATCGTTTCAAAAATCATGGTTATCATTAAATATTAATTCGCCGCCCATACTACTACAAAATTTTTAAATACGTTGTGATATACTACCATGTGCCCACTACTTATTTTATTTAAGATCAAATTTGAACGGCAAACCTTACAGAATAGTAAATTGTAATTTGTCGCAACATAGCGGGCCGCCGCATTAACATACGCTATTCATGCGACGATACACTAAATGTTTTTAAGAGTTTATGAATGGCAATATTTACGTTGAACATTATACACGTATCGTAGACCACGGGGTAGACATTCTATTCCTTTGGGATACGTCTAGGTTTTATTTTAGATGTAGTGCGCTCGGACTTCAATACCTACTGCGGGGTTACACTTTGGGAAGATTATGATACCATTACTTTACTATTTGTTCTTTTAAATTCTTTAAAGGTTTTAGTGTTTGACCGCAAATTCATGTGATGTTAAATGACGATGTGGTCTGAGATAGTAAACACGCTAAACCTAGGGAGGTCGGGCCTTGAAGTGCAGCTACCGGAATACACCAAACGGTGCTTAGCGACGGATTTTCAACTTGTTGTAGCTAGCCAAGCGGACTTAGAAAAACCCTTACCTACCACCATATTATGATTTTCCTTCACCGGAAGCTCCGACTCAGTTGCTAGGATTCGAACTTACACCCATCGACATAGAGTTCGAACACGTTAGCAACTAATCCATCATCACGTTTTCTATCTTTGCTATATCATTACTGTGGTTAATTTATATATCTCATGGGATTCGATAACGAAGATAAATGACGATTACTAATAAATTGTTTATTACATGTAGATAGACAATTAAATAACTGTCCCGTCACCTTAGATTCAAATGCACGATACACAACGCTCAGTCCAAACGCAAACCAATAACTTAAGTAATCGATGTCACTTTACATTTATGTCTGTTGAATAACATAACAATATCGCTAAATTTTAAGCGAACTTTTTATTTAATCAGGTAGGTGTTACTTTCCAACAAAAAGGTTTTACAAATTTACATGACAATGTCACACGAGTCGCTGTAGAGTGCGTTTAGTTTCCTTTTAAGTCACGTGACGGAGTAAAACGCTACATATACGTAGGCTATTGTATCACTGTATTGCAGGTAATATCCGACTTAAACATATCAAACACCGACATTATCTACACTATTATAAAACAGATATCCACAAATTAACTACTGCATATAATCGCTATAATTGTAATAAATTCATTGTCTGAATTTCTTATATAAAATGGGATATATCAATATGGGATAAAGATTGTTGTGTGAATAACAATGATGTCTAGTTATTACTCCTCTTTATGTATGTATGTGTCGTAATTTCTTACACCCCTAAACATTTTCTTGTTGTTTATAAAAAGTACGAAAACAAAAGAGATTATAATATTGTAATAAAGCACAATGACGTATATTTCTCAAATTGATGGTAATCTTTGTGACTTTCGTAAATGTCTTCTTAGTTAGTTCTTAAAACGGTTAAAACAGTTTATATCATTTGAACTTTAATATTTATTAATTCACCTTAAAATTTAATTGGAACTAGTGTGTGGCGTTGATTATATTTTTATATTATACTCAATTCTGTAGCCATCATTTTTATTTTTTAATATTGCATATATTGTCTAGTTTCCCGAGTTTATTTTATTAAATATTATTTTTCAATTTTCTTATTACATACTTTAATATTCCACAGAAAACATATTTTATACCAGTAATTCCCATACATATTCAATACAAAGTAAACGTTAGCTTTAACACTTGTGATAATTGCAAATAAAAAGGCGGTAAGCCCAAACCGCAGACACTTCACCGCGCGTTGAACTCTTTTTATTAGCAAATCAAGGAAAAATTCTCCGCCAGGCGAAAACTTATTGAAAGCTAAAGCAATTACAAAATATATTTAGCGTACTATATTGCATAAATATTCTATTAATTATAAAATAAAAAAATAATTTTCATTCTGTAGGTTATGTCCATAAAAACTTTAGTTACTCATTAAAATATTCTTAAAAAATTGTAATTTTGTCATACAACAAATAAAACAATAAAATTAGTCTCCGTTTACACTAGATCCATACGTCTACAGCTCGTGCAGGTGCGTTAAAACAAATTGACCGTAATAAAAAATCGATGATCAATATTCAACGGTGAATGACCTGCGACCAGTCCCGATCTGTATCTCAAAATTTACTTTATGATATTTACTGCCCTTGAAGTTATTTTTTAGTGTTATTTACGTCAATCACAGTTCCCTAATATAGTAACCTGTAATAACATAAATATATACCACATAGAAAAGAAATTCGTAAAGTAATTAAGTTTAACACATTTTCATAATAATATTTAATTTATTTTTAGGGATTCTTTACAAATATATTTGAATCTATAAAATTATTTCAATACATTTAAATCTTTAAAATGAAACAAGCAAATATTCATTATTTTATGTCACTAAAACAAAAGATTTCTAATTAGTAAAATGTAATAAATTCATGTTTATAACATTACAATATATTTTCTGAAAGTTTTTTTAAATATGTGAATTATTTTAACTAAAGCTAATTCAATAAATCAGCATCATAACTAAATAATGCGAATTTTATTTTTATTTGATAGTTTCTTATGTTTAAATGCCTCTAGAGTTATATGTTGTTTTTGTCAAATACAGTAGCAGACAATGCAAGTTATAATTCTTTACGGAAATCTATGTTTATGTGAATATTTCTCGTTTTAAGTTTACGTTAACAATAAATAATTACCTTCTTCAATGTAAATCTTAAGTCAATAATTAATTGAAACATATTAACCAGTATGTCGTGAACTTAGCTCTATATTTTCTAATTATATCAGTATCGCTTTTCAATTTTTATATGTAACTGATTATGGATCCTTCCTTTTCCTAAATAACATTTTTAATTTCGGTGTTAGAAACATTCAAATCTGTTAGAAATTGCCTGTGACCTGAGGAAAGCTGTAGGTTATGTGTTAATCTGAATACGTGAGTTACTCATTCGTACTCATACTCATCTCATGATTCATACTCATCAATACTCATTGTTAAGAAATAACAGTAGATTAATATTAGTTACATAATTTATACGAATTAATAATAATTAAACATGGATTGTTTGGAACCTTCGTACATTTTTACTTTCAAATAACGTAATTAGAATTACCTTGGAAATATTATTGCACATTAATTACATTTCAAATATTTATTTATATAATTTTAAACAATATAATAAAGAATATAATATGTGTTCTAATATTTGGATGAATTAAAAGTAGATTCATAGTTTTCATTCACTTAGAAAAGAGTTTTGTTTAAAAATAAGGTTCTCAGGTAAAATAAGAGAAATAAATATTAATTATTTGATTATTTAAGAAACTTACCGATCCTTACATAATATCCAAGATGAATAAAGAATAAACCAAAAATAAATAAAATATTTTTGAACCAAACCAAAGGGTACGGGATTCCTTGATAATAATCGGTTACCGCGAAACAATAATTCCGACGATCGAACTACTCTCCGAGTGAAGCAATAAAATTAAAAATGGACTATAATACATGCCTTCGGAAATGTCACGAGTACAGGCACGTAGTTAGGGAAATATTGGGGTTTATTATTAAAACTAACTTGAATTGAATAGACATTGGTTTACCGTCATATTATTTCTAGTTCATACGGATATTATAAACTTGTATACGACTGGCATGAATAAAAAAACAAAATTGTACGGCAAAAATAATGTACATCTAAAAATTTAAGATGTGACACAACACCCTGGGTACGTGCCTGTAGGGGTCAACGATCGAGATTTGCATGGCGACAAAGGACCTGCGCGCGCGACGATGATGAGACAGGCGAGCGCGAAGCCCTGGGTCACGAGGAGCGCATGCGTCATGGCTCTCCGACGCGTTGTGCTACACTGACCGACCCGTGAGGCCTGCGTCTGTGCAGACCAGTGCACGTCAACATAGACTTATGAAAATTTTACAGACGGCTTCCTAATAATTTGCTCGTAATACTTTTATTATCATAGATCCTGTATTGTTACCATGGAGTACCCAACTTCTATGATAAGAAGAATATTTGAATCTTTAAATCCATATTGTTAGTTTTTGCTTTAACAGTAAAAAAATAACAACACACTTTATTAGTGAAAGGAGGATTTTTCTGCGGTCGCTATGGTTATAAAAGTTAATAAATTCCCCTTCGCTTATACCTCTGAATAACGGGATATGTAGTTGTTCCTTCTATAATGTCGATGTACTCTTGATGTATAACTTATAATAAAGTAAACCTTCAAATGATCCACCAAATTTAAAATACTAACCGTATACGTATTCAGAACATACTAATATAAACCGTGGCTCAAAGCTATTAACATTGTATTGATACTCTTAAGTAATAGATCCATCTGATTTGTCTGTATAGTGATCGCCTGCCAGATACAATTCTAATGCATAAAACTCAGCCGAGAAACTACTAACATCTTTAAATACTCCCTTCGTAGTTATCAAAGAACTTAGGCATTTTATCCATATTACTCTTCAGTTCGGTGTACATTTCAATTTTACAAATAGCACTGTACTAGTGTTGAAAAAAATTTGTGATCACCGCAGGAATGACAATGAAAGTTAGACTAAGTGACTTGCACTTTGTTAAAGGAAAATAACTGCAAGCAAGTTATATCACTTCTTTTACTACATTTTAAAATAGATTCACTGTTACAACGAAGACTATTAACAATTTAAGCGAAATAATATTAACGTAGCTAAATTTGTGCGTACTATTTCTTTGTCTACCTTTTTGTCGCCTTTTTTGTTTTTGATACTCCATTGGCGATAAAATTAATCACCATATTCTTAAAAGCTATCGAAAATCGGTTAACGATAAAGCGGTACACAAACCTTTATATTTCAATCATCACTGGATACCCCAGTTATTTAGTTACGAGTATAATATCTTAGTTCACAAACAAATAAAATTAACAATAATAACTAAACTTGCGAACAATCTAAGTTCCTAGTCTCAAAAATAATAAAATATTTATAAAATAAATTTAATGCCATTTCTACGTGTTCTTACGCATACAATGTTGCCCAAATCTTCGCGGTGTTCGAACGCGTTTTGCGGACGAGCCCTTTCCACGTATTCTGTTAGAGATAAAGCTTATAAAATTATAATTTTTGATCGTTTTTTAACCCTTCTGTGTATATTATTTACTAGCGGGCCCGGCTGACGTTGTCCCGCCCTGATTATAAAAAAATCCTGGACAAATTATATACCGAAACGTTCCTCGTGAATCACTTTATCCACTGATGAAAACCGCATAAAGATCCGTTCAGTAGTTTTTGAGTTTATCGCGAACAGACAGACAGACAGACGCGGTAGGGGACTTTGTTTTATACTATGTAATGATATCGGTACCGGACAGTCAATCATTTTAATAATCGTTTAATGTCATTATTATTTTAGTTTATTGCAATACATAAAATATTATTTCAAATAATGAATGCTCACTGCGGTTTACGGCTATGTATCTCAAATGGACTACTATTTCTTAGGGTGGAGATGGAACTCCTGGTGTGCAAGTAATATCGGCGGTGATACTCTTTGTCCTGGAACTCAGCAACGCGGACACTTGTTTTGGGGCAGAAATAGTATACATAAATAGACTCATTAGGAGTATGAACTACTAGTGTACTGCCTATGAAACCTACAGTGTAATAGTAATCGACACATAACGCTAATGATATATTAGTTCATTGTGAAGGCACTATATATGGTAAAGATCTTTATGTGATTGTACATTTACACATTCTTAACTTTATTGGTAATATTAGTATAAGATAGAAAAAATAATTGTTTTCAATTTATCTCGTATTAAAAAAAACCGTGGGTTTGTCAATTTAAATCGACAACGTATCTTGTCGTGTCGTCGAATATATAAATAGGGATTATTTTTTATTATTCCTTTATATTTTTTCATATAAATATTAAAAATAATTTTTGAATTGTCAGATGGTAAAGGAGTAGAGAAACACCGCAGAATATATGTAGATAATATGTATAATATATGTGTCTAAAACATAATACGACAAGTGATGGGGACCTCCATTAAGTGGAATAAGGGTCAGAAAATTGTTACATGCTTTTAGACGGAGTAGTCCGTTCCTGCGCGAAATTCTTTCATAGTCTATTGACAAACAAAATTACTATATGTATTGACAATAAATATAAAATACTGGCAGCAAAGACAGACGTCACTTACAAAGACAGACGTCACTTACAAAGACAGACGTCACTTACAAAGACAGACGTCACTTACAAAGATTGGAGCTCAATTAACCGGTGTATGTGGTTAGTCGAAGATTTTGGAGTTATATTTTCTAATATTTCAAGTATAAACTACTGGTAAATGCTCGTGATTTCGTCTGTATCATTACGTCTATAAATGACAACAACATACATTATTTTCGTACAATTCTGCGGATTTATACAGCGCACGCCAAGGTCTTGCAGATGGCTGATTTTTTTTTACTTTCTTGACATATAATTGTATCCCATCAGAAACATAAATGTAAAATGTGAGCCAAGTTCAATATCACGATATATGCCTTGGTTGTTGATTTCAACGCCAAAAGAAGTTCAACGGTAGGTCCTGAAATTAACCAATCAACCACTGTATATATCATAATAATATTGAACTTGACTCTCATTTCACATTTATATTTTTGATGGGATATCATTACTTTTTGTACAAAAATTCTTAGTACTTACATATTCATAATAAAATTAATACCAAATGGTTTTTGTTAAATCAATACTCAAAAACACTTTATTCAATTTAGGCCCTAAGAAGGCACTTATGAATGTCAAAACTACCACCGGTTCGGAAAACAACCCAGTCATCGAGAAGAACCGGCAAGAAACTCGATCTGGTTTATCTTTTTAACAAATATATATGATATTTAGAGTATATTAGGTAAATGTCATACACACACACAGGTTTTTTATGGATGCACAGAGAAGAGTTCATTCCAGACATCACCATCGTTCACATATTGATCCACTCTATAATAGCCTTTTGACATCAAAACCCGCTTGACATGGTGCATAATCTCCCATACTAAATCCCAGTTAATAACGAAATAAATACAAAAGTCGACCTATAATATTTATATAAGCTTGAACCATACTCTTACCATGAACTATACTCTCAGTTATAAATAGTTATAAGTACTAAAACTGATATATTTGGATTAATTAAATATAATTAAAAAATAAATTGCCGTTTTGTATGAAAAAATTTAAACTAATTTTTTCATGTATTTTTTATTTGTATTAATCGAAGTAATCACCCATGCAATCAATGCATCTTTGCCAACGCAGTGGCAGTTTATTGATGCCCTTCTTAAAGAAATCAGCTGGACGGGAGGCAACAAATTCTTCAAAGGCATTTTGTACTGCCTCTCGGGTATTGAATTTTTTTCCCGCCAAGGAATTATCCAAATTCTGGAAAAAGTAGTAGTCTGTAGGCGCAAGGTCTGGTGAGTAGGGCGGATGATGGAGAAATTCCAGCCCCAGTTCTTGCAACTTGGAGACCGTCTGCTGTGCAGTATGAGGTCGCGCGTTGTCGTGCAGGAGCAGCAGAGACGAGCGATTGACCAATACTGGTTGGAGATGTGCCAGCTTCTCCATCATTGTGTTCAGTTTTTCACAGTACACATCTGCAGTAATGCTTACCCCGTTTGGTAAGAAGCTGTAATGAAACACACCGGCGCTAGACCGCCAAACAGTGACCATCACTTTTCTAGGGGTAAGTTTTCGTTTAGGGCATTGTTTAGGTGCTGAACCAGGATCCAACCAACTTGCTGAGCGCTTGCGGTTATCAAACAGAATCCATTTTTCATCGCAGGTAACAATGCGGTTCAAAATTCCTTCATTTGTGTGTCTGTTGAGCAGTGCAAAGCACGGCTCGACGTGTACTTCGCGCTGGCGATCATTGAGTTCGTGGGGCACCCATTTGTCAAGCTTTTTTACCTTGCCAATTTCACGCAAATGTATTTTTTTGTTTTGTTGTGTTGTTTTGACGCTAACGTCGAAAGCTGCTGCTAATTCAGCCGTAGATTGTGTATCATCAGCTTCCACAATCGCCTTTAATTCATCATTGTCGACCAAAGTCTTCGGACTACCGCGAGGTTCATTTTTCAGGTCGAAATTCCCAGAACGGAAGCGAGCAAACCAATAACAGGTGGTGCGTTGGTTTGTAGTGTTAGCTCCGTAAACGTCGTTGATGTTGCGTGCCGCTTGTGCCGCGTTGCTGCCACGACGGTACTCATATTCCATAATTACTCGAATTTTTAACGTATCTATGATGACAAAAAATATTGAAATGCGATGAAAATGTAACACTAATCAATAAACAAATGACTACTTTTGGAAAAAGAATTCCATGTTTTTAAAATAAAATCAATTTGAAATTAGAATTCTTAGCCAAACAAAAATTATTTTGATTTGAAATAGCCAGTACTGCAGAACGGCAATTTCATAGGTAAAGACCTATTATTCACGTGAAAACCTTAAAATATGTAAGTGGTCCTAATAGAATCAAATAATTGAAAAATTATGATAAAGTGATAAAAATGATTTTTTCATTTGTATTCACCCTATCGGGATGCCAAATTTGAACTTTCTATGTGATCTGAAACTAGGTTAGAATTTTGGTCAATCAGTGATAAAAATTACGATTTTTTGGACGTTAATATTTAAATAACTTTTTCATGTGTGTTTATATTATGGATCACATATATATCTCGCAAGTCTCAATACATGAGCCAACTTTGACATGTTTAAGTGAAATAGTTTTTGAGATATGAGAGGGTCAAAAGTAACTCCAAATGGTTCGTGTAATATTACACACCGTAGCGCGCGGTCGCCATTCTGTTAGCTTGAACTTGGCTTGGCATGCTAGAGCGTCTCTGGATTCTATATAATTCGAACAATATATTTATAAATTATATTCAATACGTTATTCTGAAATATTATAGTATTATATTATTATAATATTTTTTAAAAATTAAACTCAGTTTAGTAGTTTTTGTGTGACAGAATAACAAACACTTATCCATTCCACAAACTTTCTCGTTTAACTATATTATTATTAATAGAATAGGCTTTGAACATAATTTATTGCAGCCAGAGTACAGTGATAATATAGTTTCTAGTCTTTTAAAATATAACCTTCTTATAGAACATTTCCCGATATATTCTGGCGGCTGCACTCAAAGACCAACCCCTATTTTGAACTTTTCTGGTTAACTATAAATAGACTTTCAACCGTAAGCTTCCACGAGACCGAACTCCATGTGAATGATTTCTGAAATAAGTATTTTAAAAAGGCAATCCGTAATTTAAAGCGAGCAAAAGAGAGAAGCAAAACATTTTACCTCTTCAATAGACATGAATGACATGACTTGAATTGTCCAAGCTATAGTACGAGTAGATTGTATTTCGCACCAATATCGGTCCTTGAACAGTATACAATAACTTTATAAATTAATAATTAACATGAATTAAATTGGAAGCCTCGTACAAAAAAGACAATATCGCTAGATCAAGCCCCAATCTTTGTTCCTTATAACATATCGGCCATTATTGAAGTATAGCACCATTTTTGACGCCATCACTGACTATTCACCAGAGATCAGGATCAAAGGAAATACAAAACGTTTGTAATCAGGGACTTAATGACGATTAATGCGTCAGGAGTAATCTTAACGGCCGAGCTACGTTGTTGGACGAGTCAACGACCACGGAGTTCGCGGGCGCGGCGCCCTACCTGTCAGTCGTTACAAACCCGACTTATTTTTTTGACACTTAGCAAAATATATATAAGCATTGAATAGTTTGAATACACGTTTAAATATATTATGTTTCAGCTACGTCAAATAATATAGAATATGGATTTAGTGTAGCCTCAAATTTATTATATAATAAACTGGTGGTCCCATGTTTCAGACTTAGCAAAACCAGTAATAGTTTTTTAGGTAATAGTGTTAGGTTTTACAATAAAGTCCCAAAGCATGTTACCGATTTGCCGGACTGTAAATTTAAGCGCCACGTCAAACGGGTTTTAGTTTCAAAAGGATATTATAGAGTAGATCAGTATGTGAACGATAGTGATGTATGGGATTGACTCCTCTCTGTGCATCCATTAAAAGCTATTGTATGATGTATTCGAAATATATGTTAAAAAAATGTACCCGATCGAGTTTCTTGTCGGTTCTTCTCGATGATTGGATTGTTTTCCGAACCGGTGGTAATCTTTGACGTTAATAAGTGCCTTATTAGAGCCTAAACTAAATAAAGTATTTTTGATTTTATAAGTAATTTTGTATTTTTTATTCAAAAAATGGCTTTTACAATGGCCGCGTAGCAGTGAATCCGCGCGCGAACACAACACTCATTCGCGTTGGATAGTGGTAGGAGCCGGACAGGTATAATTAAGTATGTGTTGGTAATTAGCTCTACTGAAGACAGGAGCGCGGATGCTCGCAGCGCACTCTCGCACATACAAAAACTCAACGCTCCCAGGCTTTGCGCAATCTATCTACAGTATGACACTAAAAATAACTTACATCAAATGACTTCCTTACATACATTGGGAAAATTGTTTTATTGTTTAGAACTGTTATAAAAGATTAGTTCAATTTCTGTAATGAATCAGATCTTTCATTGTAGAATAACACCATTAAGATGAGCAGTGTTTTATTTATTATATATTAATGTGACAATTGCTGTTTATCTGTTGTTTATTAATCCATGTTATTTTACTTTGCAAAAAAGTTGTTGTGGTTTATTCAGAAGATTTAATCAATGCCACATACGTTCTCAGTTGTCTCCGCTATAAAAAACGTAAAGAGATATAACATATTTTGTTCTCTTTGTAGGTTCTACCATAAAATCACAGTCTCAGATATTGGTGACATAAAATGGTAACACTAGACTACGTTTCGAGTATAGCTATTAGGTAGTATTACACCTTATAAGTGTTTTGTGATTATTCAGTTATAGAACTAACCACAACTTCGAGTTAAATCATTATAATATGTCTTATTATATTTATTGTTTTATAATTATTACGTTTTTCCTGTGCATAATATATTCAAGTACCATTACAATATCCAATAGAATTTATATACTATTACAATATATTTACAGATCAAACATAACACCGTGAATAAATAACACGAGGTGGACAGCATTACTACCTGCATCAAGATAAAAATATGGTCAAACGTTTGAATCCACGTAACCTCTGCCTCGTGTCAGACGGAAAAACTATGTAAACACATCAAAACAGCGGTCTGTCTTGTCTCCAAACACAATGATATAATTTATAGCAATCATCTCTATTTGAGGGCACAGAGCTCAAGCGTGAACTAGTATGCGACATTTACACTATACTAATATCTACATCCGATTACGTTCGCGTAATGATACCTATATGTATTCGTTTTATAATGCTAAAATATATTTTTTTCTGCTGTTCAACGAGGCGCCATCTGTTCATTTGTCAATGTCAACATCACTTATCTTATTCCCATGAAGACAATACCAAAATTCTAATTTATTTTAATACTAAATGCTTAATATCTAATTATATGGTGTTTTAGTAGTGTCACCGTAACAACATTTCTTGTAATGTTGAAATTTTAAAGCAACCCAAATTTGATTCTCGTAGTAACATAACGTAGTGTTAAATAACGCAAATTTTGAAAGCAATTTAAAAACAATACATATTTTACAAAATTTCTAGCCAAATCACGATTATCTCGTCATTCAATCATTAGATGGCGACACTAGTAGAATCCTTGTTAATAAGGTAATTTCTGGATAGTGTTATTTATAAAGTGAATAATTATGAAATATTCAGGTTAAGGGGATCAGGCTTATTCTGATTATAGCATACAATTATAATTAAAAGTTTTTGAAAGGGATAACCTAAAATTTACCTGCTACTGAAACAGTCCATTGAAGTACAAATTATGTACATATGTAGATTAACATTTCCATGCAGCGATATGTATGACAGTGGAACATTTAGCACATATAGGTATGACTTTGAGACCGGATAGACATCTACTAGCCTTACTATGTAAGGCCACGTCTTCTTTTAATGTCGAGATATGAACTTTAAAATTGTCAAATATTATCGTAGTTATCATTGTCTATAGAAACAATTTTAATTCTAACGTTTTCGTTTTCGCCAGGAACATTACTAGTGAATGTGTCGGACAAAAGATTTTAATCTTAGTAAGTAACTAGCGGGCTTGGCAGACGTTGTCCCGCCCTGGTTATCAAAAAATCCTGGACAAATTATATATCAAAACGTTCCTCGTGAATCATTTTATCCACTGGTGAAAACCGCATAAAGATCCATTCAGTAGTTTTTGAGTTTATCGCGAACAGACAGACAGACAGACGCGGTAGGGGACTTTGTTTTATACTATGTAATGATTAATAATAGCAATAATAGTTGTCCTCGTCAGATTACAGTCTGTGGTAGATGAGATCACTCATCCGTCAAAATCAATAAAATCACAATCAATCATCAACAGGTGAGAAATATGAACTAGTGAACTATTGGCTAGTTAGTATAGTAACAATGAATTGCACTGTACTGGAATAATAAGCTAACTCCTTACCGCGCGGCGGCACCATGTACTCACATCTGATTTTCTATTATTCTATATTCACTGACAGCTGAAGTAGTTTCCATCTAGAATTTTCAAATAGAACTAATACCAATAGTGTTGTCCTAAAATGAAGTGACCGAGTTTAAAATGAAGTGCGCCTGATGATATCTGTTCACCACAGCATATGGTCGCCTGCAACACCAAGTTTATCTCAAGACTGATTTAGAAACCATTATTAAGGCTGGTGATATAACATGCTCGTAGCTTTAAGTGATCGTTCTAGAACTAGATCCCATTTTGGGGTTATTCGTCAGTAGGTTGCTACACTTGAGGGGGATGTTAGAACGACTCGTGTACCAGTGATGTCTGCCAACCTCACTCTTTAGACTAATACAATGGCAATAGCAAAGCCTTTATTCGAGACTAAACTGACTTCTGTATTACAACCTAAACATGATTTAGTTTGTTCTACAGAGACGGCGCCACAGTACAGATAGCTCACGCTTTTATGTATTCGGTGCCTTTTAAAACACGAAATCTAGACAATCCTGGCTCTCAAGTGCAGTTGCCGGAACACACCTAAAGGCAATTGGTGATATCTAAATTAAAGATGGTAGCTTAGCAGGCGGGTATTAGAAAAAGCCCTGCCACTATATATTATTATACTATACTATATATTACTAAGATTTGTAAAAACATTCAGACAGACATAATATTTGTTGTAGGTATTAGTTTTATTACACGTAATACGTGCAGTGGGAACATTATTTTATGTTTTTATAATAACTTCACTGTCGTCCGCGTCCGCCGCTGGGAATCTTAATCAGCGGTTTATCCATCTATAAAATAATAGCAAATATAATCACACGTTTAATATATGATGTTTAAGTTGTTTAAAATGGACACTGAAACATTGACATTGAAACTAGATAAGCCATACTCGTTATTTATTCCGCACGGACATAACTTCACGCAAAATAAAAAAGAATAATAATGACATACTTCAATTAGAAAAGCTAAATTTAGACTAAGTATGAAAGTAAGATGTATGTAAGGGCAGAGTTGAATGTGTCACAGAATTTTAAACAATATCTCGAAATTCTCCTTTTTTTTCGAACTGACTACGCTATTGGCCTGGCAAGGCCTTAACAGCTTCACCGAACTACTAAGGCGAGCGCTTAAGGCGCTCAGCCAATTTTATTATGATAACGAGCTGAAGGGTGCACGGCTCACCTCGGCTTGAGTTGTTGCCAGATTCATGCAATTCGCGACCTAACTGAGCTGACCTAAGCTAAGCTACGTATTTATACTTATATGATTTATTGAAATGTATATGTCTACCAAGCATACATACCTCAATAACTTCGAAATTTTCCAATAAGCTTCATTTACCTGTCTTCAACAAGCAAGAAAATAGAAAGAACGTACAGGTAAAGTATCTGCTAGTATATAGCCGGTTGAAAATTGAAAAATATTTCTGAAACTTTTAAGCTCGAGAAGATAAAGCCGCATCGCGATTGGCTCGTTGCAAACTGCGTTAAAAGAAGTTATTAATGTATTAATAATTCGATTTATAGAGCATTGTAATTGTCTGTTGCTCATTAGTTATATGGATGCATAGTCCGTGTAACAGGACTACGACTACAATACACAGTCTGGAAGTTTAGTCGTAGACGTTTCAGAAATACATTTCAAACAGAATAAATTTCCACTTCAAATATAATAATTTCCCGAGAGTATTTTTATGTGAAAGTTACTTTGACCTGTAAAACATGGAAATTGCGGTATGTGCTAGAGACAATGTGTTATAAATTGTATTCTTTATGCGGGCCCTAATGACTAGTGTTTATGGAACACTGCATATTGTTCATTAAAGATAAATATCGAGGTTCTTTGGTTCAATTACGTTTATGAAATTGACTATTTGCCATAAATTAGCCATTTCTATTATCGTATTTCCTTACATGAAACATATAATAAATAAGGCAGTGAAACTGCGTTATAGTGATGTTTTTGACATTATCGGTTTTTTCTAAGACAATTCCTATACTGTATATCAAAACCCTGTATCGTGGACATATTTATGTACATACAATTAATGGATACAAAATACTGGCAGACTCTGAATATTTACTTAATATAGATTATAAATAATTGTAATAACAGCACATTTTGTAATATTATATTTTATTGCATACTTGTGAAATGTAAAAAGTTGGGAATAAATAAATAAATTGATAAAATATTTAAATTGTGCGAGATCAAAACTACGACCTTCAGTTCGGTGACAGAGGTAAGGTTATCGCTTGAACAATTGTGTTATCCATCGTAACAAATTAAAAAAAAAAACTCTGATCACTGGACAATATTGAACCTCATACTCAATGTAAGCTCTGAATGAATATAACTACAGTCAAAATCTGTTATAACGACATCTAAGGGACTGCTCATATTCAGTCGTAAAAACCGACAGTCGTAACAACCGATGATGTTTAATGTGTATCGTGCAACTACAAACAAATCGATAGGGAATTATTGGAAAAATATATTTATTCAACTATGTACATTTTGTTTATTACACATAAGTACAATGCATATTATTTTTCTGTGAGCATAAAATCTGTAATTTTGGTCTGTTTGGAACACTTCTGTTGTGCATAGATATTTTGTAATTCACGTTGGATTTTAATTAACGTATCGTCATAATTTTCATTTATTATTAATTATAATTCACAATTTGTTTTTCATAATGTGTTTTGTTAATTCATAATTATTAATTCATAATTTATTTTCTTTTTCTTTGCGACATTTTGAAAGTTTCACGAATAACTCCACAAAGTTTTGGTGCGTCTTGTGTATAGATAAGTAACAAACTAACTGAAGAGATATGAAGAAGCGGGCTTTGACTCTACTGCATGCACGTGTTTTGTTTCTAAGAATTAGAAAAGACCCTACACTAAACTAAATCCTATTGTTTTCTTTCCTGATTTTAATAGCCATTGAAGACAAATGTAAATACCTATTCAAATTGTTTACAATACAGCTTAGCCGGTCGTTCTAACAGATCTAATTCTCCGAAATATTAGTTAAATGTGGTCGTTTTATGAGGTATGTCGTTATTAGCAATGTCGTATAAAGCAATGTTTTTAATAAGGCGGTCATATAGCATTCCGCTGGGACCTTTGTTCTAGGTTATTATAACCGGCATGTTGTTATAAACGATGTCGCAGTAAATGGTTTTGACTGTATTTTGAAGTTGTATACATTTTTTTTTTCAATATATTGACGTGAAACTTACCAAACTTCTTATGGCACGGTAGGGAAAAATTTGGGTTACACGTTACGTGTTAAACGTAAGGTAGGTATGTATTCGTGTGCATATGTAAGTATATATATAAGTGACTGTCCGGGTCTAGTAGTATACCAAAATGAGTAAATGTATAGATAGCAAAGTATTCATTCATACTATGGGACTTCGTAATATATAGTATAGCTTATGAGCATTCATAATTTAATACATATAAGCCAAAGAAGTTTTAGTTCCTCCGTGTGTACACTTTGATACACGCACAGTTTTTCTTAGTTTTTTTTTTACTGGTTACAATGTATTAACGTGGCGTGATAAATAATTTAAACTAATTAAATCAATTGTTAGCGCTTTGATATTTACAGTACATAAAAGTCGTAAAAAGAATTGCAGCAAATCCTTTTTGTTATGCGTAATTTTAAATCTCTGATATCTGATAATATATTTGATTAACGTTAAATGACATTAGATCTCCAATGTAATTAAATTGATGAATTGAATAAGGAGTAATACTTATATTGATCAAATGGGTGTAGACAATAATCAATTAATTTTAAATAATATGTTGAACTTTAAAATAATTGTTGTGGGTTATATTTATGAAATATATATATATATTATAACGGTATTTTTCAGGTGTACAATTCTGTGGTACATTATTATTATTATGTAACTTGTTCAAGTTTAGCCAGCGTTACCAAGCGCCCGAAAATTTCTTGTTGCGACTTCATTAGATTATGTCGACTTTTCTCTACTCAATATAAATACGATATGCATGTATTATAGATATAAACCTTCCGGAACAAATTTTCTAAATATTAATGAAAACCTTGACAAAATCCGTTACGTAGTGTAGAAGAACTAAGGAACTGTATAATATCTTTGTATACATATTTCTCCTCAGACAGTTACTAATAAATTTGTTTGTGTGTTTAGGTAGCTTCAGGAATGACTTAGATTTACAAGTAAACTGGGTAGGTGGCGCCACAGTCTGATTTTAGGGTTTTTTTATTCCCAGGACGACTATATATATATATATATAGTCTATATATATATATAGACTATATATATAGCTAGTCAAAACCGCATGGTAATCTGTTGAGTAGTTTTTGAGTTTATCACGAACAGACAGACAGATAGACGCGGCGGAAGACTTTGTTTTATAATATGTAGTGATACGAGTACATTATGTACCACTACATATTAACTTACTAAAAGTATGTAGTGATATATTATGATACGCCAGCACGCGAATACAGAAACAAGGGAAAAAGTAACATAACTTAAATTATATCTTTGAAGGAACATTTTAAACGCAACGGAATAAATGTTCCATTGACATGGTTTGACGGACTCTTGAATGTTTAAATAGTTTTGTCTCGACATATCGCAGACTCTGGTCATTTTAAAATTACTTTTAATTGTACAAGCGTTAAGGACGAGGACGTGTTTTTGCCAGTTGGGTAATTGTTTAAATTGACAGTTAGAATGTCATTTCCCGCGATAAAGTTTGACGTAGTGTAGTAATGAAGATAGCGGTACAATACGACCGCTCTAACTATACTATAACTAACAAATATTAAAGGATTTTTTATACTTTATTAGTTTTAGCGTTTCACCTAATCCCATCTGATATGAAATGGTTACGTGGTCTAAGATGGTAAACACGATAAACCTAGAGGTGGACTAGCACTCAAGTGCAGCTGCCGGAACACAACAACAGGTGCTTGGCGACGAATTTTAAGCTTGAGAGTGGTACTTAATTAGGCGGACCTAAGTCCGTATAAAACCCTACCGCCATGATATGGGATAATTTCTCTTTTAGGGTATTTATTAGCTTTACAGTTATTGTAGTCTATACTGGGAACAGAATAAATCCCATGGTAAAACTATAGGAGTAGATTAAGTTTTTTTTATGTCCGTTAAATGCTCTGTGTCTAAAGAGTGCTCAGTCATAGACAACTTCATTATTACTATCTGCCAGCAAAAATGGGAACCCTCTAGTTACCCTTTGATGTCAAATTGGTAATTAGGTCTTAAAATGTAATTGTCTCTTAGCATTTAGCAAAAGACAGTTCCCGCTACGCTCTGGTTATAATATATTTCATATGTATTAGTTTTGATTATTACAAATACCATAAAATTGAGCGGCAAAAACAAATTATGATAATCGAATCTTGCCTGTTCCATTCAGAAGTATTTCACTTGTAACGTCATTATAAGTGAAATTCGTACAAAAGGAAACAATTGCGCGTTCAATTGTTAAATCGCTTTTTATCTACAGCCAAAGTTTTAAACTACAAGTTGAAACTTTTCGTGATTTAAATCTATTTATTCAGTGAACTAACATAAATTGGTACTTTAATGCAATCAGTAGACGATTCATACAGTGTGGGTACCATATATACCAATAAACAATTACATTTACGTTTAATCTTTGCCTAAGTATAAAGTATAAATGACTGTTAAACGCATACACTATGGTATCGAAGTCTGAGAAGTAACGGTTTGTTTCACCGCTTGGTTTGACGCCGGCGGTAATTGTAATGGGATCTAATTAAATAAAATATAAGTTTAATTACTCGCTGCATGTCACACAAAGACCTCGAGAACGACACGGTTTTTTATATTATAATAATGAGAATATTTTATTATGACTAAAATTGTACTAACTTATAATTACACCACGAATAAGCAAATCTTCGTTTCGTAAGAACTGTAAGAACGTATCGCTTTTAAATAATACCAATAAGGCGCACAATTGCGGCCGGAATTTTATCGTTTCTTGCTAATCAGACAAAGATAGTAATAATAGCTCACACAAAATAATGAAATTGTCTATATTAATCTAAGCCAAAAGTCATAGTGGTCGAGTGACATTGCACGGTGTAATGTGGATGTGATGTTCGCAAATTCTAACTTGGGCATGTATATTATTATTATTTCAATTCGTAAATAAGAGCAACTAAACTTGAGAAATGTTCTTATATAATATTAATATGTGGGAAAACCTAAAACTGGATTCCTCGAAGGTTAAAACGGCGAAACCGTCATCGGCTGTAATAAAAAAATATATGTAAAGAAAAACAAACCCGTTCGAGTTCTTTGTCGGCTCTTTTTGATGACTAGGTTATTTTTTTAATCGATGGTAGTATTTTCACTTTCATAAAGCGCCTTTACAGACTCTAAGCTGAAATCAACTGAAATTAATAACTGGAGTGTTATTGATTTGATTTCACTCGGAAAAAGCTTTACGCTAGAAATACAAAAATCTATATGCGAGAGAGTACCAAGCGAACTACTTTCCTTTATGTAGATAGATGTCACTACAAGTCCGTAGAAGGTACTCACGTGCTACGTATACCAATCATACTAATGTAGAAAAGTAAATAATATTCATCATAAGCCGTATTATAGACAGCCGGCTTTTTGACTTATGTATCATATGAAAAATGTAATTATTTTTCATAGTAATGCATAAAACGTTTCAAACTCTTTTTTCTACTTCTTTTTTTCTTATCTACGCAATAATTGTTAGTTATTAAACAAATAAATTATAGGCTAACAGCGTCATCTATAACTCAGTGTAGCAACCATTACATGCCTTTGTTTTTATAGGGGCTTAAATCGAAGTAGTTCTGAAAGTTAAGCATAGATGACAGCATTATTTACATTAATTCACTATATTTCTTAAACTCAGACTTTGAATATTTGAAGTATATTACATGTATAAGACAGGTTAGCTAAGCTCATGCCGTATCTAAATTACCAGATCAAGTTTCTTACCGGTTCTTCTCGATGACTGGGTTGTTTTACAAAACGATGGTAATTTTGACGTTCATAAGTGCCTTCTTAGGGCCTAAATTGACTAAAGTATTTGTGATTGATTGATTGAAATATATAATTGAAATTCCGATCTCTCTCTTTCCCTCGAGAGCTCCTTAATTAAGTAATCCATTTATTTTAAAACACATTGCTCTTAGCAGTAAGGCCATGGATGGGTCTTGGACTCACTCCCTACTAAATCAGGGTCACCTTGTATATATTGTGGGAAAACTAGTACTAGTGACTTGTTTTAACGCATAATGGTCAATTATCGAATAATTTTCACTGTCATGTTCATAGGTAGACTTGTGGGCCGATAGTTCACGTGGTTTTCGAAATATTATCGTTGTTATAGGTTTTAGAATTTGACCACAACCTCATCTGATGTTAGATGACGATGTTCAATAACTCCGATTCAGTTGCTAGTATTCGAGCATACGTCCACCGATGCTGTATCCGTACAACTATCGACGAAGCTATCATCGCTTCAAAATGTTTAATATTCATTGCGTTCCCATGACAACGGTTAATCAAATAGTCTCTTATTAATCATAGGAAAAATATGTTATTTGAAATATCTGCCAGAAACAAAAATAACTTACGTAAATTTATTCAAAATAAAAGAAATTTAAACCGATTAGCAGCTTTAGAAGGAACTTAGAACTTTACATTTTTTACAGTCTGACAAAAGCTAGCAAGAATAGATGTTTTAATCGTTGTAAGCCAGTATTAATACAATAACTATATACAAAAAAAAAAAAAAACGGATAACCTTAATACTCAACTCTTCAATAAATATACAGAAGTATGAGTAAAGCTAAAATATTGCTCAATGAAATATAATATTATGGCGGTTTCAAAATAATATTGTCAAATCTGACCATGAAAGGAGAGCTATAGTTCGCTTGTACAATCAATGAAGTTCAGCTTATTAACAACACGTATTTGATTGCGCTACAAATGTGATTTAAAACTATAGAATTTATATAGAGAAGCCATTTGTATGTGGAATAATAATAGTCAAGTTCAGTATTATCCAAATAAATTGACATATTGTTATTTTTATACGATTTTTATTTTGGATTTATTTACATTATTCATGTACATCTTGGAGTCAAACAACCGATCATAAAGATATCATAACATAAAACCCCCGTAATTTTTTGTCACACAAAAAGGTTGTGGATCAGAATTTCTAAGTCCTCCCATAAGAAGCTTTAAATCAAAATACACACAAAGTAATACCTTGGGACATAGGTAGTGTTAGGTTATTATTTTTCTTACGTGTTGCTTATATTAGGAAACAAAAATGCTATATCATTACACATTGGAGAAATTTTGGTAACATCTTGGAATGTCATGTAGTGAGTTTTATAAAATAATCTTGTGTTATATGACTCTACATTTTGTAATATCGGTGGTGTTTTACGTAATATAGTTTGGTTATTGTGCACAAGTGAAATGGATGCTAAATAATACCACGGAGCATAGATTCTGACTTGCCACAAACACTCTCTGGAAAGTTCTAAAAAGACGGTCACGATCTTGTTAGTCCATTGAAATGATGGCAAGAAACTTGTAATATACCTACATACCTACCTATATACCTACTCGACAACGGCAGTAATAATCTACTCATAGATAATCTAAATCGATTGCCAAAAATAAAATTACGATTTATACATATATTAACGGAGTGAACGGTCTGCTCTCCAAAACTTGTGTCAATGGTCACAATCCCAAAGTAAACAAACTTTCCCCGCGCGTCGTATACCTTATAAATTGATTATTATTCGAACGACAACTATTTGTGTTGTAACCAAGTGAATATCGAAACAGTTGGCGGGCGCGGTCCTGTGACTCTGATTCACGTATTTCATACGTGTGTGCATATATTATAAAGGAGGGTGAACAGAACTATCGTACTGTAATACCTCTAATCATTTCCTAGTATCGTATTTAATTATAAAAATAGCATCACGTAAATATAATGTTCCATATAGTCTACGTATCACATTCACCGTGGGCGATTTTAAGTGAAACTTTTTTTGGCACGGTACGGAAAAACTTTCGCAACGCGTTAAACGTAGGGTATATATGTATAAGTGTCTGTTTGGGTCTAGTAATATACAAAAATGAGTAAATGTATAGTTGTGTATTTATACTACTGGACTTCGTATAGTATATAGTTTATGAGCATTAGATTATCATATACTAGCGAGCCCGGCAGACGTTGTCCTGCCCTGACTATACAAAAATCTTTGACAAATTATGTATATACCAAAATCTTCCTCACGAATCACTTTACCCACTGGTGAAAACCGCATGAAAAGCCGTTCAGTAGTTTTTGAGTTTATAGCGAACAGACAGACAGACAGACGCGGTAGGGGACTTTGTTTTATACTATGTAATGATATCTAATTTAATACATATAAGCCAATGAAGTTTCACTTCCTCCGCATGTACACACTGATAGACGCAATGTTATTATTTTATTGTGATTTGTGGCTATTGCTTAACTCCCATGGTTAAGATATGTAGGTTATATCACTTTTGGTACAGTCCACTTGTCAATGAAAGTTATAAAAATGACTACTCCTTAATATAACTGCGAGGATAAGTAGGGGCCTGAGCACGGAGATCGTTGGTACGATATACGTCACGGTCATAGAGCCGATCGTGCTGTACGCCGCAAACGTGTGAGGCCCCGCAGCGCAGAAGCTCTCCATTAGGAGGAAGCCGATTGCGCTGCAGAGAGGCTTCGCGCAAAAAAGTTTGCAGGGCGTACCGCACGGTCTCTCTGACCGCTGCGATAGTGCTGGCAGACTTGCTCCCACTGGGACTCCGTGCTCTAGAGGTGCACAAACTGTACCGTGTAATGCGGAGCGAGCTACTGGACAAGATCATGGTCGGTCGCGGGGTGGAGCGGCCCGTCCGCTATGACGGGTATCCGCACCCCGCGCAGTGCGAGGGCAAAACGTTTTAGTGCTTGGAGTCCCCTCCAGAACCGACCGAGGGCGGCTACGCCATATACACCGATTTATCAAAGATCGGTAGTGGCGTGGGAGCCGCCCTGACATGGTGAAAGGAGGAGCGCGAATTTCGATACTCTACGTTTCGCCTGGAGCCCTACTGCACGGTATTTCAGGCGGAGCTGCTAGCGTTGCATCGGGCGGTACAGGCGGTTAATAAGACGAGGGCTGAGGAGGTCAGCATATACAGTGATTCCAGATCTTCTCTGGAGATGCTGGCCAACCCAACCCCGGCCCACCGCCTGACCCTGGCACCGCAGCGTACCCTCCGGTAACATGGCCAAATCCGTACATTAAATATTTTTGAAAATTATAATCAAGGTAGACTTTGTTATCGATATAGAAGCCAAAAATAATCCTTTTACAATTTTTGTCTGTCTGTTTGTCTGTCCCCGTGAACACGTATCACTCTGAAAGTACTGAATCAATTTTGATGAAACATGATACAATGATAACTAATATTACAACATTACATGTAGGATACTTTTTGTCCTATAAAACGCAAGGGGTTCTCCCGGATAACGGACGAAAGACAAAATGGTGTAGTTAATGAAATATTTAATGGATTTTGGTAAATTTTCTTTGTGCTATAAATAGCAGACAGATTAGCTAAAAATTTAAGCTATATTTCATCTCCTTACGCTTTTTGGAACGAAGTTCCTTATTGCGCGTTACACGCTCTGAGACGATAGGAGCTAGAACGAAAAAAAGTGTAAGTAGACTTTTTTGCGACACCTTAGTACAAGAGCCAGCAACGTTGGAAGAACAAGAATTTTAGAAAAGCTGGTTCTTTAATATATCTTCCTTTATGCTCTTCCAAAAAGGATTCAGGATATCTGGTAGCCGGTTAACGCCGTGTTCTTTAATGAGCATCACATTTTTACAGGTCAAAATTTTGATTTATAAATAATTTTAGCAACATTTTTTTTCAATAACTTTTAAACGCTATTATAAACATGAATTTATCACAGCCAGACATTTTTATTATATATAGTAATGTGCCCGATGATATATTTAATAAATAAAAATAATTAATTGTAAACCATTTTATTTTTTCCATTGCAAAGAACACATAATAATGAAAAACAACGAGAAACGTGAACATATGACCTGGGACTGATTCCACCTTAAACACATGCGTCGATAACATACGCTGCCACAATTATCGCTATCTTTCTCTTGCAGCCAGTGCTGCATTAAATTATAGCTGTAGCTAAGTTATTCTATATGCATATTATTTTTATAGCAATAAATTGGTCTGACTATTGAGCAAATAACTGAAGTAATGTCTGGATTAATTAATTAAATTTGAACTTATTTATGTCTAAATAAAATAATAATAAAATTACGGCTATCCCAATATGGTTTGAAATTACTTTTATTTTTATTTACAAAAAATAGCACCAGGCACATTATTATCAATAACAAAAATGTCTGGCAATAATAATGACATGTTTTAATAGAGTTTCAAAGTTAGTGAAAATACAACATCCTAAAATGATTAGAAAATCAATATTTTTGTCTGTAAAGATGCGCAATGCACAAGTAAATGCAACGTTTACCGGCAGCCAGGTAGCCCGCACGTTGTTCGGAAGAACATAAAGATATATATAAGAAAACTGGCTTATTAAAATTCGCTCTCGAAACCGTTGCTAGCTTTTAGACAATTGACGCGTCGACGCAACGCTCATATCTATTTCATATTTATATTTTTCTTCAATACAATAAAGTGTGAAAAAGTTTTAATACAAGTAGAAGATAGTTATGATAAAGTAAGTGGTAGAGATGATCATTTAATTTTATTTTTACATATTGTATATGTGCCGAGACTATTTGCAGTAGGTTAGGTGTCGTGACAGCGAAAAAGAGAGAGAGAGAGAGAGTATATATAATATATACATACATACAATTATCATTTCAATAGCAAAGCAACTCAAGGATTACCTATTGATGTATTAACTTTTATTAACTTGATTATGCAAGATCATTCAATGTTTAATTTATCATTATTTATTTTATAAATATATTTTATCATTTACTTTACGATTTAACTCTTGATATTTTACAATGTAAACTGTACTGATTGTATTGTAAACGTCTACAAAAAAGCGAAAGGAACTTCGTTTCAAACGGGGGTCCATAGACCCCTCAAACTTTTTTTACATTACCGCCAATATATGTAGGTTAGTTTTTATCTTAAATGAACACCGTAAATGATGCTATGAACGGGTTCTAGGCGTATTTTAAAAGATTTCTCACATACCATCTGGGTATATATTTGAGTGAGTCCCTTGATAGTTTGGATTCACAATTGAAAACCATAGGTGTGGCTACAATCGGGTTTTAGGTTTAATGAAATTTTTCGCGTTTAAAAATACAATTGAAACCGGTGATAACCGATTTGGTGCAGATGAAGTTGCACGGGTCAGCTAGTATAACAATAAACTAAAATTCAGCAATGCTAAAGAACATATACTAAAATTGAAACAATACAAAGAAGATTAGCATGGCCCCTGCGCAAGGGTGACAAGGAAAATTGTAAACCGTTCCACATTTTAAAATCGTATCAATATTCAGCCATTGCGTCAGCAAACATCATAAATCATAATAAACATAAAAGAGAAAAACATAAATGTGGAAATTGCTGCGACGATCAGGCAAAGGACCACCAACAATGCGTTTAACAACTCATGCCCTGTTACTTATGAGATTCGATTGCCCGATCTGACGTTGTATACTATTAAACATAATATAAATAATCTACAAACCTAGTAAAACAAACAGTTTTTCTTCTTCTCTGTAGTTTTATGAATTGTTTCTTTAAATTCTTCTATTCATTAATCCTCTGTCTTTTGTTTGTCATCTTCACACTACTATTATTAAAATATTAATATAATTATATAAAACTAGCGGACCCGCCGGATGTTGGCCTGCCTTAATAATAAAAAAAACCTAATATTCATCCGCAGCGTCACCTACCGAATCCAACTGTCAATCTAAACAGCTGCTGAATCTACCTGAACACTCACAAAAAAAAAAACATCAAAATCTGTCCAGCCGCTTAGCAGGAGTTCAGTCACATACACACGAGATACACAAGAATTATACAGATTTTTATAATAGAATCAGTAGTTTAACTAAAGCTTCACCTATCTACAATTTTAATATAGATATAGAAATAAAACTATAGGTAATTCATTAATCTTTTAAAACAATTTTGTCCGTGGACGATACATTGACCTTTAAAATTTATATTAAACCATAAAATGCAAATTCGAATAATTTTATGCATTAATAGATTTCTATCAAAATATACACCTTTATTTTGAAATCGATTCTTGTTTATAAAAACTCTAAAATTGACTATTTAATGTGTCATTGATCTCCATTCATTTTAGAAAATGATAATGAACAGACCAACATACAGTATAATGTTATAATAGAATAACAAATCAAATTAAAAATCCGATGCAACTCAAAATTAAAACAATAATAATAACAATGCTTGAGTATATTAGTAACAATAGTTAAGCAAAACAACAATAATATCGTAAGTCTTGCTCACTGTATAAGCTGCACTAATTAAAACGATTTTTTATTCGATTTCATTAAGAAAATAAACAAAGTCAGAAAAGGTGCGGAGCAAGAGTTTGCAGAAATAATAAAAAACACAGATAAGAGAAAACTTCGTCAGCTACTAGGGACCTTGACTAAAACCCTACCCCATGGTGAACCGTCTGCCGCGATAATGGGTGCTAGCCTTGAGAGCAGACATAAGATTTGTGGTTACAAAATACAGATATTAGTAAAAGCAATTAGAAATAAATTACATGGAGACAAAATAACATGTTACAAACACGATTTCTTGTTTGCTGTTTTTGTTGATTTTTGTGAACACGTGTATAACGGTTTTATGTTCATTTCTATAAGTTGAATAACAAATATTTCAAATATTATTATTACTATTATATATATATATATAATAGTATATACACATATATATATATATATATATATATATATTTTATATTATATTTATATATTATTTTTATATTTTTTATATTTTTTTTTTTTTTTTTTATTTTTTTTTTTTTTTTTTTTTTTTTTTATTTATACTTCTCCATCTTACACCATATTTATTTTTTTATTTTTTATTTTTAATTTTTATTTAAAATTTAAAAATATAAAAAATATAATAAATATATATTTATTAATTTTTTTTTATTTATTTTTTTTTTTTTTATTTTTTTTATTTTTTTTTTTATATTTTATATATTTTTTGTATTTATTTTATTTTTTTTTTTTTTTTTTTTTATTTTTTTTATTTTTATTATTTTTTTTTTTTTTTTTTTTTTTTTTTTTTATTATTTTTCTTATTTTTCTTTTTTTTAATTATTTTTTTTTTCTTTATATAATATACTTTTTATTTTTTTTTTTTCTATTTCTTTCTTTCCTTTCTTTCCTTCCCTCCCACCTTTCTTTTTCCCCCCTCCTTTTTCCTTTTCCTTTTCCCAATTGGAAGAGAGCACCTATCACATGACATTTCTCCCTTCCCACTCCATCAAATAATAAGATTTCTATCTTTTTTTTTTTTTTCTCTTTTTTTTTTTCTGTTTTTTGTGACATCCCCCCCCCTTTTTTTTTTTGAAGGAGAAGATGAAATGGGGTAAGCACCCCCCCTTTCCACCCCCCCCCCTTAAACAATAAAAAACACCCCCCAGGTTTTTCTTCTCCCCTCCATTTTTCTTTTCCTTTCCCTTTTTTTAAGGTTTCTCCGGCCGGTAACACCCCCCTTTTTCCATTTCCCCCATCCCTTCCTTTTTTTAATTTAACACTCCCTTCTCCCCCCCCTTAAGTTCCCCGAATATTGTTTCCTGATCGTTGGTTGTCCTTTTGTTAGAAAGTCTTCTGAAGAGTGAGAATAGGAGAAAAGGGGGGTTTTTTTCAGAAAAACCCCCAAACCTTTTTTCTTCCATTAATCTCACCAAGTTACTTTTCCCCATAAGATACGAGTTCCAAGGACTGGTTGAGCTCAGTGACAAGATCAGCCCGCATTCTGTCAGTTTCACCACGACTAGCCGTGGGTCTACTGCAAAATCTACTATGAACCGTGCTGTCGTCTGCATAAAAAAGAATGCAGCCAGAGGCTAACATATCATTAATATGCATTAGAAAGAGGGTTGGGGAAAGTACAGAGCCCTGAGGAACTCCTGCATTAACTAACATGAACTGCGAGCTGTGTCCATCAACGAGGACACGTATTCTGCGTTCATGTAGAAAGCTGGAGATCCATCTACACAGGTTGTCGTGGAGACCGTATGCCTCAAGTTTGGATAGAAGACCTCCTTATCAATCGTCAATAAAAGATCACCCGTTGATCGTTTCGGACGAAAGCCATATTGCCGATCATTAATTAAGGAGTGCTCTTCTAGGTACCGGATAAGTTGTGTATTTATGATCCGTTCCATGACCTTGCATAACACTAAGGTGTTATCGATTGGACGATAGTTGTTGGGGTCTGAACGGCCCCCTTTTTTGGGAACTGGTTGCACATTGGTCTCCTTCCAAACCTGGGGCACAACACCAGAGAGATAGGATAAGCGGTATAAACGTGTTAGTGTTGGGGACAACTCGGCTGCACACTTCTTAAGGACAACAGGTGGGATGCCATCAGGACCACTGGCTCTTCGAACATCAAGTGAAAGCAGCTCTTTTCGCACGTCACTTTGCCGTATACGGATATCTGGTATTGCGAACTCAGTTCTTGGTATAACTGGGGGTAGGGTGCTGCGATCATCAAGTCGAGAATTAGCCGCGAAGATGTTAGCTAATACATTAGCTTTGTCCTGCGGGTTGTGGGCAAGTGATCCATCTGTGTACCTCAGTGATGGCAGTGATGATTGGCAGAAATTCGCCTGTACCGATTTGGCCAACTTCCAGTAGGCTCGACTGTTAGTCGGATGATCTACGAGTTTCTGGCCAATACGGGAGATTCGTTGGGCATCAGCTCTGATGTAGACCCTTTTACATGACTTGGTGGCACTGTTATAAGCTGCTTTGAGGTTATTGATGTTGGGATTCTTCTTTGCGTGACCCTTGATCCAAGCACGATATGTGGCCTGCTTGCGAGTAACAGCATCAGCACACTCGTGATTGCACCAGAAGCGTCCGTACCGATTACTAACGATTTCAGATGATGGAATGTAGTACTCCATTCCAACTCGTATCTCGTCAGCAATCCCTTCGGCGATCACGGAAGGATCCTTACCATCAAAGTAACGCTGCCGCCAAGAGATGGATGCAAAATAACCTCGCATTCCGTCCCAATCTGCAGACGAGTAGTGCCAGACTTTACGCTTAATTCTATCACTAGATGGAGGCAAAGCGCATGGCACAGATGTTACAACCAGGCAGTGGTCCGATTTGCCCAAAGGGTCAACAATTGAAACATTATACATCCTGTTGGATGGCTCGTCAGCATAAGGTCGAGCAGAGTGGGCGCATGACCTATAATGCCAGGGATCCGGGTGGGTTGGATTACTAATTGTTTTAGGTCATGACATAGAGTGAATGCATGGGTGGTTCGTCCTGCATGGTCAGTCTTGGAGGAACCCAACCACAATTCGTGGTGTGCATTAAAGTCCCCCAAGACTACCACTTCCGCAGTCGGAAATTGCGCCTGGACATCATCTGTTGCCCTGCTAAGATAATCAAATAGCCGAGTAGTGTCATTATTCCCGTTATGAGTACCAAGGGCTACGTGTACCCAAAGAACAGAAAAAGAAGGGTCCTCCATGCAGCGCAGACGGCGACAACACACATCTGACCGAAGAAAGGCACATACCCCAGCTTTAGCCTGAAAATTATAAATAAAAAATATCCGGGGAAGTGCAAATAAGAAGAGTCGGCTGGACGGCGGATCTGTGTCTCCGTTAGGAAAAGAATTGCAGGCCGGACGGTCTCGAGGTGTTGGTGGACTGCATTAAGATTGGCATGAAGTCCACGGATGTTAGTGAACTCCATGGAAAAAGCGGTGGTGAGGTTGTGCACCGCTGTTTTACCTGCAATTTTTTTGTGTACTGGCATGTAAAATTTAATTATATACTAGGAAGGAAAGAGAGAGACGTGAAGATGGAGAAGCTTTCGTTGCTGTAGGAAGCATGTTGAATCATCGAAGCTTCGTAAATCTAGTAACCATTCAAGACTATTCATTGCAGATTTATTGGATATTTAAAAAGGTTACATGAAAATATAATAGTAATTAATGCTTGCCTTTTATTTTATTTTTAAATTTTGTCAACAGCCTTTTGCTCACTTTTCATGTTATATCTATTAAGTTTTTCTATTACTTCTTGACCCCTATGGACGCCCCTATAGGCGTAACTTAACATAGATAATAATCTGAAAGTCCTCTATACGACAGAAAAACTCAATTTTATTAATTATCTGTAGAAACATAGATCTAATCTTTCGAAACAACTTTATAATTGACTAGTAACTGCCCGCGTTTTTGTACATAATAAATAACAATATAAAATTTTATACGATTGAATATATAGTTATAGTAAAACAGGCAGTACTAAATCACTATGATAAAATACTTAGATGAGCCAAATTCCATGGTGATCTACCATTCAATTTTGTATTTTATCAATCTCAGACATACCGATATACATTTATATATATTATATAGACCAATTATACTGTGCATTTATGTATTTCAAACCGGTCGAATATGTAAAACAAACTCTTATACGGACTTATCAAGTTCCAAAATGAAAGTAGGTGTATATGAATATTCAACAGGGCGAGTATTATGACATGAAACGTAACAGAGACGTTATCGTATTATATTACAGTATATACTGTTATATAATAAATTAGAGGTTATATTTCCGTATCATTGTCTTACAAGATTGCGTAACGTCTTCGAGGAACACCATAGGATATATTAGAAACACGTTTTGGTTATGGTGGATTAAACTGAAAGTGAAATACGGGAGAGATAATAAGAGCGTGACAAGCGACAGGGTTGATCAAAGTGATAAGAACTCCCAAATATTGGCTTTATTGTCATCAAAAAAAATCTATAAAATCTTGCAGCTCTTAGTGGCAAAGGTAGACTTAATTCTGATATTGATTATTTGTCTGTAGATCCTGAAGGTCTATTTCCAATTATCATAATTTACGAATAAATAACACTTAGGCTTACATAACGGAAACTTGACAGAGTTACAGTCCTTTGAGATGCCCATGCAAGTAGTCGCCAGTGACCTATTTATTTTATTTAATCGTATGGCTAAATAGAGTAGGTATCTATCTTTTATCATCGTTAATCGATTAATAACCCTATTTCTCATTGCGAGGTTTAATTTATGTGGAACAGTGCAACGGCCAAAAATGTGTTACTCTTTAGCAGCACCCGGGGAGTACGTGCAAGATGTAGTCCGGTGAAGCTGTTAAGGCCTTCTAGGCCAATAACGTAGACAGTTCGAAAAAAAAGTACGTGCAAGGGAGTACACTTCTTGCGAACGCGAATATCGTCAGCCCGCCAGTGATCTCAGTGAAGTGAATGCAATAAAGCGGACTTATGGTGAACAGACGATAATGAAAACGGTTTTCTCCTCTTAATAGAGTGTTAATAAAAATCGGACAATCGATTTATTTTTTTAATATTTTTATTTACAAACATAAAAAAGTTGTGTCTTATCACATCACTATTGTACCGACGAAGTTAAAAATAAATTAACAGCTAAACCAATGCTCGCAGACATCTTATGAGAGTGAGTAATACATACAATTGCGACATATTGTGATGATGTAAAGAACGAATCGATTTGAATTATATTTCATTACAGATATTAAGTATACGCCAGTCAGGATTACAATTTTTGTTAAGTATAGTTTTAATATATTACATTTAATGAGCTTTGGTGCAAAATTGTTATCAACAGTAAAGAGTATTTTAATTTTGAAATTAATCAATAACCACTGATGTCATACGACTTACTAACTCTCAAAAACATTTGCTTTTCCTTAAAATTACTTTAGTTCTTGCCAACATTGTTGATCTGGCCCTGGAGGTTATTAATTACTTCCGAGGGGAACTGGTCTCCGAGGATTTCGTAAAGATTGATTTTCTGGTTTCCGGGAATGGATTCGTAGGCTGCCAGCTCAATACCCTCTTGTACCTGTCAGATATTAAAAAGGCAAATAATAAAATGATAACAAATAACGACCATATTCAAATTACGATGCTATACCGTACACATATTTAATAATAATAATAATTTAATCAATAATCATAAGTACATCTATTCGTTATACAATATACATTTGTTTTGGAATTTCGAACAAGTCACCTTTCTGTTTTAATATTATTCAGATGTTGCTTTGACTAAATTGAAAAATTAATCTTTAACTCCTATTTTTAACGTGAAGTAATGAAATTGAATAATAAAATAATAAGTGAAATTATTAATTGAGAAAACTAGACTCCCAGTATAAACCCTGATTTTTTTGATTCACCAAATATTATATAGTCTATACTAGATATTTTGGAGGTATCTTACACGTAGTGACTTCTATTCTATATTTATAGTCCTGCATTATTTCATTCTATGCTGTGTAAAATTGATGGCATCTAGCGTTATTTAGTTTAGGTATTGTTCATAAATGTACTGGATGGGAAATAATACCAAGGGACATTAATAAAGACGTTATAAAGCTCCCTGCGAAATTCTAACAAGGAACAACATCTTATTGAAACAGTAAAGTTATCACAACACACTTTGTAATAAATACGAGCTTAATGATGGCAGCAACCTTCAATACAAAAAGATTGGTTGCCAAAGTAGAAAGAAGAAGAAGGAGATGTTATTATTCACATATTTAAGGCAAATTTCATGACATCTCATATGTTAAAATTCATAAAATCGTTTAGGCTCCAGAGTCATAGAAATAACCGTACATACCTACAAATACATACACTTGAAAAACATTATCTGCTCAATCGAGTAATAAACAAGTAAATATTGGTACATCACTATAAACGCATAAGTTATATATAAAACCGTGTAGATACCTTTTGTATAACAGCATCTTTAGGAATAAGATGTGTGTTTTGCGCCTGTTTGATAGCTTCGTTGGTATAGATAGCACCCTCGCGTTGTGGAGCGGCCGCCACCACCGCAACCACGACCAGTAAGCAGAGGGCGTACGAGTGCATTTTCTCTTATGTCCTGGAAAAAATATATAAAATCATCTAGATATGTTTCCGACTTATTATGTAAATTTTAGATAATTAATAATTCCAAGCAAATGTCTTAGTGGACTTCAATCAGTAACTGAATTCAATGTAAACTTTGGGGAGCATTAAGGAAATTTTGTAAATTATAATTACATATTTAGTTCTTTACATTTCGTTTTGCTTTGTTGAAACACTTAAGAAACAGTTCGTGTAAAATGTTTAACTCAAGAAATAAGAGAGAAGGAAAAATCTGACATAGACACCCGAGAGACATCAAATAAAATAGATATTCGATGATGTCTTAATATAATAAATATATTTAATATCAAATATTTAATCTTGAACTTAAACAGACACGCAGTCCGTAAGTTATTTGAAAAATACGTTTTATCAAAAAGTTACCGCGCTGTAGTCGATGGACTGAACAGAGCGTGAGAAATTGCAGCTTGAATACATTTGTATGAACCAAACACTACTTATGTTTTATCTTTTTTTTTTTTTTTTTTTTTTTTCATAGGAGGCAAACGAACAGGTGGGTCACCTGATGTAAGTGATCACCACCGTCCATAGACACTTGCAACACCAGGGGAGTCGCAAGTGCGTTGCCAGCCTGTGTAGGGAGGGGGGGGGGGGGAGGAAGGGAAGAGGAAAGTGGAAGGGGAGGGGAGGTGGGTCTCCGGCGCTCTCACTGACCGAACGAAACGCAACAATGCAAGCACTGTTACTTCACGTCGGTTTTCTGTGAGAGGGTGGTACTACCCCGGGCGAGCTGACCCATTTATGCTGAATCCAGTAATAGTTTCAGCGTGGCTCTACCACCTCTTGATTTCTTTCTTATCTAATGTTGATATATTCCGATTAGTTTTAGGAAATAAAACCAATAATGCTGAGCTAACGCGATTCAAAATGGACTAGAGATATTTCGTAAACAAGCATGTTCGTAGAATTAACCTATGAAGTGTTAAACATTTACTTAAAGAAATAGTATTAAAAGCTTAAAAAGTAAATAAACAATAGGGAAGTTAGAAAAATAAAAAAAAAGTGGACAAACTTAACAAGGTAGGTCAAGAGTAAAGCTATTATCATTAAAGCCAGACAAAGTACTGTCTCAAGTGATAGTAACAAAAGATGAACATTCGAAATTGTGTAAACGAGTTACGATAACGCAAGAATCGACATTCTAATGCCATAACTAAAGTGATGATGAAGATATAACATTTGAAAGTGGTCACAGATGTTTCTGGGAACACATTCCCTTTACAACAAAAGGCTAGAATGAGTTATGTAAAGTGTATGAGATACGTATCACGATTCGCGACACGCTCGAGAAAGTACGCTAATTGAACGCATAAACAGTAGCTTTTACCAGAACACATCATGTCAGGACACTTTTCGGTATTCAGGACATTAGACGACTTAGCAACTCAACCCAATTCTCTTTTTAAATACCTATAGCAAATTCTTAACCCGTTACACTTATGCAAATCTAACTTTAAGACATTGGCTTTCACGGCTTTAGAATTTAAAAAAATCTACAAAAATTATAGGAGAAATTACACAACCAAAGAGATAGAAAACGATAATCTATTATAGACATGGATATTAAACAAAGCACTACATGATAGTCTGTTAATACATCGGAAAAGTTTATACAAAGTTTGGAATATTCAAATTAAATATATTCAACGAATTCAATATGTAAAATAAGAAATTTGGAAATTTCTAAACGTAAACAATAAGAGCAAAATAAATATTACACACGCAAACACTCTATAGATAAAATAATTTACATAAAGTTATTATTGAAAACGATAAATAACCTAATAACAATTTAACAAAACTTAATCGGAAGACTGTGTTCGAATTTTATTTTATTTTTAACTTAAGTAATATATGGGATTTATTTTTTATATGTATTACCTTTTTCTGCTAAAATTAACACATATTTTAGATATCTTCAAATAACTCTCGGATACGATAAAACCAGAAACATATATTTACCTTTAAGTCATCAATATAAAGTTTTTAAAAATATTGGAAGTAATTGAAGACGATTGCTACAATTATTTGAGAATATAAAACTAATAATAAACTAATACTGTTATATTAAAGTGATACATATTATCGTATGTCGTAAACAAATAATCAGAGCTTATAACTTTGTAAAATCGTAATTATAAAATTGTAAATAATACAGAAAAACTAAAAAAAAGTCCAAATCTTATCTAATTCTTCGAGTTTACAAAAGAACGCTTGCAAAATCCATAACAAATTTTCTAGGACCCGATATGTACTTGCAATATACACTCAAAATTGTATTGAATATATTAAATAAAATCATTAATTAAACGCCTGTTATCGAATAGTGCAGATTTATTTTTGATTAAATTCTTGTGTACTATTTTACTTTACTCTAATATAAATAAATATGTTACCACAAACAATTAGGCAAAAAACTCCTACAAGGTTTAGAACTTCATTTAAAAAAAACTTTAATGTTCAAACCTTCACAAATAAGCACTTCTGCACAGTACTTTAAAATGTACGATTGCAGCGTAACATATACAACAATACGTTCACAAATTACCTGAATTAAATTAAGTATAACTTATAATGAATTCGTATTTTATATATCAAAACGTTGTCAAAACTACTTTACTGCACTTAGTTGTGATAACGTATAGGGTTTGAGACAAGTTATAACATCTTACCTGTAAGAGACTTGAAGATAGTGGTGCGCGCGTGTCCACGCTCACCTCATATAACGCTCCCCTCCCCGCGCTGACTACTTTCACCGCGAGCTGCGCCTGCGCAACCGTCCTTACGACCCACGCGGGGCCACAAAACCATGCTCATCCCATTTAATTGATTATTTTATGAGACCAATGTTTCGTAATAACATATCGATTGGAGCTTTGTTGAAGTCTTAATTGTTGACACTTGTATCTAAGGTCAGTATTAGTTTTGAAATTTATTTGAAAGGTGCTGAAATCATGATGGTTCGGTGGCTACGTGTAATGAATTTGAGTATGAAGATTAAAATATTGTCTAATCATTTATATAAAGTAACTAGCGGGCCTGTCGGACGTTGTCCCGGCCTGATTATAAAAAAATCCTTGACAAATTATATACCAAAACCTTCCTCATGGATCACTTTATCGACTGGTGAAAACCGCAATAAAATCCGTTCAGTAGTTTTCGAGTTTATCGCGAACAGACAGACAGACAGACGCGGTAGGGGACTTTGTTTTATACTATGTAATGATTTCTTAAAAGTAGCTTTTTTCCGCCTGAAAATAAAACATTCCTCTCTGCAACCGTAAATAATGATTGTAATTACAATGCCTTATAAATTTATATATAGCAAAAAGATAAACCAATTAATGAAGTTTCTCCACGAGTTGATGCTCGTTCTTCTCAATGAGTGTATTGTTTTCGGAACTGCTGGTAGAGTTTCGATCAAAGAGTAGTATGATAAGCATTACTAGAAAGATGCGACGGTTATAAGCGCCTTCTCAAGGCTTCATTTTAATAAAACGTTTATTTTAATTTTGATTTTTCATAGAGCAAGCGCATTTTTAACAACTGTATTCGATAATCATTTCCTATTCTGGGATCAGTGCGTTATTAGTTAATATATAGAGACCTAATGCAATTTGATATTTATCGAAAAAGAATAATATTATTTTTGTTTTATTTTATACAGTCACGAATAACGTTTCTTCCAGTCACAATGACTCTTTCTCAGTTTGTCGCCTTTCGAAATCAGCCATATCGAACAACAAGAGCCTTGTAGGTCGGCATGACAACGACCACTTACGATGGATTACTTATCACGCAATGGTCGGTTATACTGTAACTACCCTTAGGAAACGAGCCGTCTAACATTGCAGTAATAAATAACGGAAATGTTTCATCGAATTTGAAATTTTGTTAACTCGTATAAAACCGACATGTGTGTGTACCCACAGGTATGTATGTGATTACGGACCAACGCTAATTTATCAATTATACAGCGGTAAAAAATAAACGCGTCTCTCCGCTGATTTAGAGGCTCCACTGAACGAAAGGATTATAGCCGCTCGAAACCGAGCGTAGACTAAAAAAACCGAATCTCGGTACATATCCGGATAAAACGTACCATTAGGTTACATCTTAAACATTCATTCGATAAAGCCTTAAACGTTGTTCGACTTGTCGGAGAACTACCGACTGCCTATATGAGTAATAGAAATCGGAAAGTATAACCATCATGTGTAAATAAAAGGGAATACATTAAGCCCGAGTTAACTATAATTCAATAAGTAAATGAGATAATTGTATACATATTATATCTTAAAACGTAACTTGGTTTTAGTTTCTTTATTTTAGGCTGATAAATTTAAGTAAATGCTGTTTGTCAGGGCGAACGCTTAAAAATCGATTCTGATGATGTGATGTGATGTTCACTGTCAAATAGAGGAATTTTCTTAGTGTTATCTAGGCTGCATATCATTACACAGTTTAAAGGGAGCTAAGCATTAATGATAAAGTTATGTTAAAAATAATTGTCATATTAAGAAATATAAAAAAACGTAGTTTCCATAAAATAACACAGTCATATTGAAGAGAACAAAGCTACTGTAATTTTAGTTAATTAATTAAATAATGTATTAATATAATACACAAAAATTATATTATACTAGTGACTAACCCGTGTAACTTCATCTGTACCAAATCGATTATTACCGGTTTCAATTGTATTTTTAAACGCTAAAAATCGTAATAAACCTAATATCCAATTGCAGCGACACCTTCCGGGTCCAATTGTGATTCCAAACTACCCTATACCTGGTCTTGCCATAAATATTGAAAAACATTTTTTTCTATTGCAAATAACATTTATTACTGTTACAGTGTGTTAGTTTAATATATAAACATAAAACAATTTCAAATATAAAAAGCTTATTCGAAGTGGTCTCTATTGGCTGCAATACAGTCCTTTAAACGTTGAGGCCAGTTATCAATAGAAGCATGCACTCTTTCCATGGGAAAATTCTTCACTGCCAATCGTACGGATTGTTTTAGGGACTCCAAGTTATCATGGCATTTAGAGCAAGCCGTACTCTCTAAAACTGACCATAAATCATAATCCAGCGGATAGAGATCGGGCCTAGACGACGGCCAGTCTTCATCTCTGATGAAGTCCGAAACGTTCATTTCCAACCAAGACTGTGTACACGGAGCTTTGTGACCCGGCGTTGAGGCTTGCTGGGAGGACCATTCTTGGTTATTGAACATGGTGTTGTTAAGGGGCTTCATTACCTTCTCAAGAATGGTATCTTGATACATTTGTGCCGATGTTTTGATACCTTTCTCACAAAAGCATGGCTCAGTCACTCCTTCATAGCTAATACCGTACTCTCTAATAATACTCTGTCGACTAATTAGGAAGCTTCCTTAGAGCTTTGAGCATAAATACGGTCATTATGTTTGTTAAAATGTTGCTCAATTGTAAAAATTTTCTCATCTGTAAACAAAATTTTTCTGTGACCTCCCTTTACGTACCGATACCAAGTTGTTTCGATTTTACCACCCTATTCTTTTTTAAATGATCTCTTTTGCTTTCAGACAGGATTTTTTCGAATTCTATCCCTTACTGCTTTGACTACCTTTTTCATACAAACACTACATGGATGACCAGATCTTTTTCTGTCACAAACAGAGGAGGTTTCATTGTACCTATTAATAGCCCGGTACACAAACATTTTACTAATACCAAGCGTATGGAGAGTTTTAAATATTGCATTTAACTCCATACCTACTTTGTGTAATGCAATCACAGCGATTCGGTTCTCTTTATCACCCCACTGCATTTTAATATCGCAAAATATTGTACAATGTATTGGCGCCAAAATGAGAAAACTCAATGAATAATCATTTAAAAATGACAGATTCCAAATTCAAATGTAATATTTTGTTTATTTTTCATTGTAACAGTATTTATGGCCAGACTAAGTATATATTGACAAAAAATGTCTTCCAGGTATCCCCTCGGTTGCTCCTCTGGCCCTCAACTCCGCACCCCATTTACTATCCTTGCAACAACGCAATAATTTTAGCGGCTTATAGTTTTTATTTCCCATTATCTTCTAACCAACTCCATCAATTAACATGCTGTAAAAAGTAAACATTATCTCCATGAAATTTTTATTTTGAATCATTTATTTGTTTTAATAAAAATTTGTAAAGTATACATGAAACCTGTATCTAATATCTTTAGTAACTAGTAACTGTAACATTTATTTTCTTTACACATATCAACAATTTTTTTGGCTGAGCTATTAAACTCAGATATATGGTATCTCATATTTTTTGTAAAGGTAACAGTAATTAGTTTTGCTATGGATTTTATTCCATTAAATTATCTTCTTCTTCTATAAGATAATAAGAATGTAAATCTAAGTGTCTGTACTTTTTCGATTTTTGTGAAAAAAATTGTTGCAGGAATAAGTAATAGAATACATTTCAATCATTTTTAGAAATGTCCGTCTGTCTATCTCTCTGTCTGTCTGTCTGTTTGAATGAACACGCATCACTGCTAAAGCACTGGATTCACAATAAAATCAAATCATAAAGCATATATTCAGGAGTAACTTAGTCTTTGTTTCATTAAAATCGGTCTACTCTATCATAAGTTACTGTAATTTGAATGACGGCTCGAGTTAATTACGAGAGAATAGTAATTTTTAACTAATTTGGTTGAACGCGCTAATCGCTAACTACTGGTCCGATTTGAAAAATTCCTTCAGTATTAGATAGCTCATTTATCGAGGAAAGCTATATATTATCACGCTAAGACCAGTGAGAGCGTAGCACCAATTAATAATGTTTCAAAATCGGTTTTATCTCTCTTTTGAGAGCTCCGCTGCGTATTAGCGTTGGTCCAAAGTAACTATTCTCGGGCAATAGCTAGTTTAAAATAATTTCAGCAACGCACGCCATATTATAGAATTTTGATAATTTTAATTACATTTATTGTAATCAATTATTTAAAATATATATTTTCATCTTTTATATTATATATTATAGTATCTTATATATTATAATCTAATATACCTTTTTAATAGTGAAAGAATTTTCAAAATCGGATCAGTAGGTAGTTCCAGAGATTACCCCGAACACCCAAAATCACAAACTTTTTAATATTGGAGTTTCATAGATACGAATTCTACCATGTCAAGTCAGTCATGGGATCACTCAATCACTTTATAGGTAGTAACTAGCTGGTATCTGCGGCTCCAAACGCGTTTTTTTAAATGTAGGTATTAAAGAAATGTAACATTTTGAGTATATGTGGCACCCTGAGCTTCCGGCTGACACAGTTGCTCTCGGGGCATGGCTGCTTCGGGCGCTATCTGTGTCGCATTGGCCGGGAGCCGACTCCAGGGTGCCATCACTGTGGCTGCGTAGATGATTCCGCGCAGTACACGATGAGTGAATGTACCGCCTGGGATGTGCCACGCTACGAGCTGGTCGCGGCCATAGGCCCGGATCTCTCGCTTCCGATCGTCATTAGTAAGATGGTCGAGAGCGAGACCGGGTGGCTCTCCGTCGCCAGCTATTGCGAGACAGTCAGCGACTCATTCTCAGCTGCCTGACGGGATGGGTATCTGTTAGGAATCTCCCCATGTGTAAAAAAGGTGTGTATATTACAGAAATGCTTTTTCTAAAACCTTTGTAAGTACGACACGCACGCCATCTACTGTAACATCTAACGTATCCATTAGATATATAGACACTAACAGTGAGTCGAATGGAACGGGATTTACCATCAGCAACATATCTACAACTTTAACCTACCACCCTCAGTTGCCACTCACACTATATAAGAGTGTAATGAAAATTTTAAACTATACATTATCGAACAATATGTGTTAAATATTTTATTATATAACAACCGATATCCCACGCTTCATGAAAGGACTATCGTACATGTCTACCGTTGTTCTCATTATCTTATTGCGACTTTCGCGAAGTCTACCCAGGATGGATGATATTTGCTATTTAATAAATAATAAGGATGTCAAAGTATGCAAACTGCACTGATAATAGAACGTTATTATAGAACATTAACTTTCTACTTTCAGCGACAACCCTGTAATAAATCGTAAACAACAACAATAAAAACTCATACCTACCTTATTACATATCTTATTTAAGCAACGATTCAAGCCATAAAGCTGTTACTGATTCTTGGAAATTATTTATGGTGAAGTCACTGAAAACTCTGTCGTTATTCGTGAATACATTTTTAAAAACAAACATTTATACCTAATATATATTACTATATCATCGTAATCCGTCGAAATCCGCTATATAACATAAAACCTTAATAATAATGCATTCGAAGACACATTTTCACGCACACTTTCTTAATTCTCAACTAAGCGAAATTTTGTAACCTAACCAAACAGATGATAAGACATCCACATATAGACAATTATGCTCATGACACAACAATCAACTCTACAGAAAAGTCGAACACGACACCTATCACTTCAATAGCACGACTTACTGCATTGCCTGTAATAGGGGCCTTAAAAGTAGCAAGTATTTATAAGTTCATTAACGCATGCAATCTCGCTGGCAGAGTCTGGTTTGTGTGGTGCCTTTATAAAAAGACGTTATATTTATTTTCTATGAGTATATACTATCACTTCCCCCATTAATCTTCAAATTAATTAACCTCACAACCTACTCAGTCCTGGGAGTAACAACGTATCAGTAATTAATAGTAGTACTAAAATACTATAATAATTAATATCAAATAATAGGTGTCTTGGTCAGGTTAAATCTTGAATTAAAACTCATTAATACCAAAAACACTATCACCAACAAAGCCTTAGTGAACATTTCTACATATTATTAGTTATTTACCAAGTTATTTGCCATTTTAAAGACATCGTAACTACCGTCACTCGTCACGTGTTTTGGTAAATTGAAAAGTTTTTAATATAGTTTTTGCAAATACGATAATTAAATGCCTTACTAATCATTTCTACGAAACAACTTATACATATTATTCGTTATTTACCAAGTTATTTACCATATTAAAGACAGTGCAATTGCTTGATTAAAAAGCTAGTACAATGTAACAGAAATATTTCCAATTTAACCAAAACATACCTCATTTGGTCTTAGACACATATTTATTTAGTAATTCTTTATTTATCAAACTTAATCGGTTTGTTAACCATGTATTTGTTTACTGTTTCATTACCTAAAAAAACTCTAACTAGTCCAACGAATAACCATAAGCAATTAACAATGCAACTCACAATCATTAACATTAAAAATCATAGTTATAAAATATGATGCAAGGTGTAATGCAAAGATGCTATTTGCAACTTGTGGGCGCGCAACCTGTGTCAACTATTTGCCAACATCGACATTATATTTCATGTATATAAATGTGCACAATCTCTTGGCGCGTTCTCCGCTGAATCTGCTTCCTCGAGATGCAAACGCTCGGACAATTTGTAACATGTTTATATTGAGAAATACTCCACTGTTGTTTACTGTTTTTTTATTACATTTAGACAGTAAGTTTTCGTGCTTATTTATTTTTCTTCATAATTTTTTTTCTTTAAAGCTTCAGTGTAAGTTGTGGCTACAATATTTCTATATATAGACAAGTAAACGAAAAAAAATACATAGGCCATAACATATTTAGAACAAGTGAGGGCACTATTTCGTCTACTAATTACTAAGAACGATAGATATTGTGAGACGTCTGCGCACTGTATTTTATATAAATATTATTTTACAAAAAAAAGGAATACACATAAATTAATTAGTTATTCAAATTTGAAATCAAATGAACAAGACATTTTACATTACATCATATTAAATGAACATATATGTTATAGTTGTATTGGACTTGTAATTCGGAGGACCTTAACACACGTTTGTGTGATTATTTGAAGTGATTGCTTTAAGTTAATATAATTATCTGTTACATAGTGTTCAATTCTACATATCGGTAATGAAATTCCAGCCTGATTTAGAATTTATTATACTTAGAGTACTTCATAAATACAATCGGTCTAATTACAAAAGCGAAAATGAACACGGGTATAAAACGAGTTTTACTAAGGAGTAGGTACCTAAAATTTAAAATCTAGTTGAAGTCATGTTTAAAATACTTTATTACAAAAACGTGTCCAAGCAGTCTCTAACTAAACATCTGATTTATTTTTTTTATGCAAGCAACTCTGAAAGCATTTGTTCAATTCGATCTTATCATTCAAAAACGTTCCATTACATGTAGATATTTTGCAAAAAATTTCAAATTATGAATAATATTTTTGATCAAATCTTCATTAAGAAAATTTATTTGTGATACGTTAAATTGGTTATCATTATTGTGATATTTTAGTTAAAAGAAAATTATGTATAACAAAAATAAAATAAGCAATTTATAAGATTTATATATTACATGAAGTACGTAAGGTGGAACAACAGTATAATGACAGATTAAATATACTGTCAAATGTCAATAGTGTCAAATAGTAGTGGTTATTATTTACTTGTGACTGTCTAAAATTGTTTAAATTTATTTACTTCTTCCAAATTAATTACACCCACGAAATTCATAATTTATTAGGAAACACCTTTTGCTGGTAAATAGAGATACAGTTAATTACAACAATAGAATAAGAACTATCAACCTAGACAAGTGTTAGAGAATATTGAAATTAAAATAATGTCCATCTGTAAACAGGGATAAGACACTCTTTTGTGATCAAACTTTCTTTAGTAAGAGTTCAATGCGTATTTATCTTTTTTGTAATAACACGGAATATTTCTATAGTCGATGCGCATTTAACTTTTCACCTCTCTAAATACAGTAACTTTATAGTTATAGTCCCTTTCCTAATCTAACGTAACTACCGAAAAGCATGGTCTTCTTGCGACCTTTTCAATAGACTTCACTTCCCCAATGATCAGCACGTGTCACAATGAAATTTAATATTAATACATGACGTGTTATGACTAATTCCAATACAAAAATAATAAGAAATATTGACATTAAACATAATTCACGTACTGTAAATTTCATTCCGAAAATCTTTAGGTTCGTAACCTATGAATTAATTAATCGTCAAGCCCACTTAATAATTGGTGATAGTTATAAAAAATGTGACAATGTATTCAGAATTGATAGTTCATATGGAAATAAGATACCATAAAGGCGAGCATTAAAAATTTTCCTAACACTACACTAATTTATATTTTACATCATCGATCACCCGCGATTCCTTCTACGTTATATAAAACAACTAGCGGGCCCGGCAGACGTTGTCCCACCCTGATTATAAAAAAAAACATTGACAAATTATACACCAAAACGTTCCTCATGAATCACTTTATCCGCTGGCGAAAACCGTATGAAAATCCGTTCAGTAGTTTTTGAGTTTATCGCGATCAGACAGACAGACAGACGCGGTAGGGGACTTTGTTTTATACTATGTAATGATGATAAAAGACTTAATAAAACGTAGCGTAGCTTGGTAGGTATAATAGAAAAATATTTAGGTAAATCAACTTACAAGATCTGTCAAACGGTTGTTGGGGTTTATTAACCTTATATATATACCAAAAACTACTTTTATATATACGTAGATATGTCAAAACGAGATTCCGTGGACCCATCATCGTTTGAATTAAGCGAATGGATACCTTTCTAATTTCGTGGCATTTATAATTTAATAATCGATTTTGTGTAATAATGTCTATAATAAATCCGTCTATCAAAATTAAATCAAATATGAAAAGGTTAAATTAAAAACAGTTTCATTTGCTATGTATCTTCCAAAGATAACTAAAACCATAAACAATGGACTGCCTAACAGAGTTGCATCATAGTGACGAACGATTGTCGTTGCGCCGTGCCGTGTGCCGTGGGGCATGATCTCTGCCCTCGGGGCTAGTGATGTACTGAGTTATGTATCGACACTTCAACTTAATTATTATTAATCGTTGAGAGGTCTAAACTTTCACCAATATAAAATAGAAATTCGTGACATCATACCACAAAAAAAATAGGCAAATAGATGATTCGTCAAGTGTTTAAAACCTGTTTAGATTATTATTTTATCTATTTATTTATTTCCAAAAAATTTCATTTTAAAAGTATGCTATACAATACAATATTACAAAAAGGTGCTATTATATTATTACAAGTACTTATAATTTATTACAAGTAATAACCAATATACGAAAATAGCAATAACAAAGAGGTTGACTTTTATAATACAAAATAAGTTGTTATACAATCTGCCAAACTAGAAATATGGACTGCAAACTATCAAAAAGTTGGTTGAAAATTGATGGATTCTACATGATGACCGCTGCCACCTAAACTAGGTAATCCGGTGTCTCAGATGTCAGGTAAAATCTCGAATAACTTCGATATATTTATATACTAGCGGGCCCGGCAGACGTTGTCCCGCCCTGATTATGAAAAAATCCTTGACAAATTATATACTAAAACGTTCCTCATTAATCATTCTATCCACCGGTGAAAACCGCATGAAAATCCGTTCGGTAGTTTTTGAGTTTATCGCGAACAGACAGACAGACAAACGCGGCAGGGGACCTTGTTTTATACTATGTAATGATTAGGTATAACGCACATTATCTTGACAGCTATGCCTTTAGAACAGAAATAGATAATATTTGTTGGTGTTTCAGATAAATGAACTTTTCCACAAGTGGATATTTTGTTTAGTATTTTCACGGTCAGATGCAACCCTCGATGGAATGAGCCCATGATAGACCGTCTCCTTCGGCTATGCCAATGCATCCTGTATGCATTCTCCTTGGATACTTTTAGAGAATTCTTGTTAACATTTTAATTATAGCATCCAATTATACATTTACAACGAACAATTCAATAAATAATGTTTTATGTTATTTACCCTCTATATTATTATATATACTATACTATATATTATTTGTAGTCCTCGAAACACAAAAATAAAATATAGAATGTTTACTCCCGACTGGAAAAATTACGAAAGTACATTACGTACTCGAATTCCATGCTACCTCTATGCTATCACTTTGAGCTCCTCTATTGCATAAGTAGGGGCACCAGCATATAAATACGTACATTTTAAATCAAATGCGAACAGAATTGAAACTAGGTCGAGGGGATTCCTTTCGAGTCGCATCGGTTAATGGTAAGGCCTTCTAAGCAACGTGCCTATTGCAGTTCCTTATTTAGACCTCTTGCGTAAAGGTAACATAATGATATTATAATTATAACACCGTGATTGTAGTCCTTAAGTCAACATACTTAAATAATAATTTATATTTAACCACTGGGTAGCGGTGATATATCGTTTATAATTAATTACCCTCATGTGATTTCTTGATGTTAGTACTAAAGTGACAGGATTGCGCCTGTTGATAAGCTTAATGCTATAGAAATAACTGTGAAATTTATATTCCATCACCTGCTGTTGCTATCATGTTCAAGTATTTCGTAAGCAGAATTTTTATAATTTCTGACCACTCCATCCCCCTGTTCAGCAAAAGTAAGCAATGCTCTTACCCTTCTCCCTCCCATGCTTACGCAAACATTTGCTTAAATAAATGAATATTGTTGACGTAATCACCAACCAGACACCTTAACCCCTATGTCATGCAAAATAAGCAAATGAAGGACCTCCAGCCCTCAACAGTGCTTACGTAAAACTTGAATGACCCCATAGTCGAGTGAAAAAGTTACAAACAATATAAACAGCAGTAGCGATATAGCGTTTAAAAAAATGTAAGCTATTTAGGTGACGATGGAAGATACTACTGTATTTATTACTAAAATAATGGCAATAGTGGGAATTATGAGGTTATCTCCTCTACTGTATTCTTATTTCTAATTGGATACCGTCATAATCATTCTAAGTGATAGATTCAATAAGAATTAAATATCGTCATTACCAACGGTGAAAATATTATTAACATATGAGTATAGTGTATCTACACTTACGAGGTACAAAAAAAGAATCACGAGAACGTAGCTTGGTGATTGAAGTAAATTTACTATCATAAAAATTAGTTGTAGCAAATACTTTATCAGTGCAAAATTTCATGAGGGGCCATTCAAATCTTACGTACCCACTAATGGGGGCCCTTGATTTTACTTACTTTTGATGACATAGGGGACGGAGACCGGGTGAGGCGATGATTACATCAGCAATATTTAACCAGAATATATTTAAAAATACTTATACAAATGCTTACGTACGTACGTGAGGGAGTACGAGTATTGCTTACTTGTGCTGACCAGGAGGCAGGACCGCTCCGAAATTACAAAAATTCTACTTAATACGTGAACGGCCATTGAGAACTTCAATTTGATTAATATATATTACAAATTATACATACTATATGTTTATTTTTATTTACACTCTCACATACACAATGTAACTAGCTATGCCCCGCGGTTTCATTCGGTTTAATATTAGAGATAATACGAGGCACCCGTATCGCTTGTAGTCACGACTCGCCCGCATTATTACTTCGTTGGAGCTTTAAATGCTTTATGACCTAGACTTTGTATTGTAATTGCTCTGATCGTAGGGGCCGTAGCGTGATGTTAAAATATGCTATAACTTTTCTTTATATTACAAACTGTAAAAAGGATTTTTTTTTATCTGAACGGTAGGTGCTGCATGAGTCATGCTCGTTTTCACCAACGTTTCCTAAATTTAAGGGACACTCAAAACACGTTGTAGTCACCACTTAGGGAGATTTCGTTTTCACCAACGTCTAAGAGTCACCTAAGACCTTAAGGGGTACCTATATTTTAGGGGACGGAAATTCGAACCCTTAGTGCTAGTGATGTTTATTTTACGAACATGTCAAATTGAATTTGTAGTTAACTCGTTTATATGTCGTAAACTAAAGAGATATTTGAGTTTTTCGTAACTTTGGAAGCTAAAGAAACCGATAAATTAATAAAAAGTCGGAAGTTCCTTATCATGAGAATGCATTTGTATTTGCCTTACTTGTACTTCCATATTTTGGCGTATTCAATGTGATATCTTTGTGTGTTGAGTAAAGAGTTTACTATTTATTTCTTCAGTAGTCTACATCCGAATCACTGATCTAACTACGCGAAACTTAACAGACCCAACAATAAATACATTTTTTTTATAACACAAAGTCGAATGAAACAAAACAGAACGCACACGTCACAATTAATTTTTTAATTAGTTAATTACTACACAATAAGTAATCAAAATAATAAATTTTCATTACATATCAAAATGAACTTGACATGCACTGACCGGACCGCAACCAATCAGTAGGTACATATTTAAAACGGACCTCCAATAAAACAAAATGGTGATCCTTGCGCCTACACAACAATGAACAAAGCGTTTTTTAAACTAACAGTAAACGGATTTAATTTTATTTTTAACATATTTGCGTCACGTATTTAGTTTTAAAATTGTATTTGTGTTATTTTTATAAGAACATAAAACTTTTGCATTGAAATTGTTACCAGCACATGTTTTGCCTGCTTCAATACTGGCTTGACAAAAAAACTGACGCTTAAGTAGGTGCTACCTTAGTAAGTAGCCCTTAGCATGGTGAAAACGGAATACGTTAGGTACCTAGCAGATTTAGGGGACACTTTAGCTTAAGGTACGTTATGGGAGCGTTGAAAACGGGAGGGAGGTGGAGCGCCTGGCCACGATGGCCACAACCCTCGTGGTCAGGCGCATAAGGAGGTTGGGCCTCAGGGTGGCCCTCGAAAAGACCGAGGCCCTACTCTTTCATGGGCCTCGGCGAGGGCCACCACCAGGGGCCCACATAGTGGTGGAGGGCGCCCGGATCAGGGTGGGGACCCAGATGAAATATCTGGGCCTCACCCTGGACGGGCGCTGGCGGTTCGAGCCCCACTTTGCGGGGCTCGGACCGCGAATTGCTGGGGCGGCGGCGGCACGCGGCCGATTGCCCCCTAATATCGGGGGGCCGGGCGCGGGGGGCCGCCGACTCTACATGGGAGTCGTGCGGGCGATGGCCGCCTACGGGGCACCGGTCTGGGCCGACGCCCTCGGTGCCGCCAACGTGCGCGCGCTCCGCAATGCGCAGCGCACGGTGGCACTGAGGGCGATCCGGGCGTACCGGACGGTGTCCTCAGCGGCGGCCTTCACGCTCGCCGGCTCCCTACCCTGGGAGCTGGAGGCAGGAGTTCTCGCCGCCGTGTACGAATTCACGGCGGCGAGGAAGCGAAGGGGGGAGCCTCCAGCTCCCAGGGAGGTAGAGGTGGAGAGACGGCGTCTCAGGGGAGACGCCGTCGAAAGATGGAAGCAGGACCTGGCGGACGAGCGGTTCGGGCGGTTTACCGTAGACGCCGTCCGCCCGGTCCTGCGGGAGTGGATTGGTAGGGAGTGGGGCTCCCTGACGTTCCGACTGGTGCAGGTACTCACCGGACACGGTTGTTTCGGGTGGTACCTGCACCAGATTGCGCGCAGGGAGCCGACCGCCGCCTGCCACGAGTGCGGCGCTGACGAAGATACCGCGCAGCACACTCTGTCTGAGTGTGCTGCGTGGGGAGAGCAGCGCCGCATTCTGGCGGCGGCGGTAGGACCGGACTTATCGCTGCCGAGCGTGGTTTCGGCCATGCTCGGCAGCGAACAGGCTTGGCGAGCGATGGCCTCCTTCTGCGAGGAGGTCATCTCGCAGAAGGAGGCGGCGGAGAGGGCCCGCGAGGCAGACCCTCTGAGTGGCCGTCTCCGCCAACGGAGGATTGGCAGGAGGAGGCGGCGCTTTGCCCAACTCCTCCTGCCACCGTAGCCGGACCCGAGGGGATGGGCCGGGGGGCCCATCTCCTCATTGCACAGGTCCGGCGGACGAGGGGGGGCAGCCGGCGTGTACCCGGTCTGTCCCTCTATAGGTAGGAGCCCGGCGGTCACCTTCCGCCGGGCGGACCGTGGGGGCGGCTCTACAAGGTTGATTAGCTTGAACGATCCCTTGCCGCCCCCACAGAACGGTCTGTCGGTACACCGTGGAAAAAAAAGCGTTGAAAACGGGCATTATTGAAACAAAAAAATATCTTGTCCTTTATAACATTACTAATTTTCCTGCATCATTGTTGATTTAATAAAATACACAGTATGCGCCAATTGGCTCACCTATGTAATTCTTTTTGATGAGATAAATACAGTAATTTTATAATTAATTGAATAAATTATGATATATGGTAAATAGACTGGTTATAAATAAAAAGAAAACAACAATCAGTCTAAGTTTCTTTTATTTGTAAAAAAAACAATAATTAAATAATGCAGTGAGCACATGCGTTCATTGCCCGGGAAAAGATCTGGTCTTCCGGAGCAATGAACAGCACCATACACAAGTCATAACACAACGAACCAACTGCAGACATAAATACAATTACTTAAAAAATTGAAGATATATATTTAAAAAAATGTATTAATGACATTAATACTTTAAAAATACTAAAATGCATGTCTAAACATAGAATCGGCTTAACTACGTTTGAATGTTCCAGAATAAACGGAATAAGAAGTGCGTTATATAAATAATGTGCAATCACATGTATACACTGTAAACACAACTAGATCTAAACTATTTTTATGTTCGTAAATTCTAAATTCGTTTTTGTACCAATTCTGTTACAGGGCAATATTGTAGAGTCGGTTTGTAAGCGTCATGACGTCACCGCCGGATCGCCGACACAGTTCGTCCTCACTGAGCTAATCGTACTAAACGATTCTAAAACTACATCTTAAATTAACGTCTGCATTTGTCATGTTCTTTAAAAGCTAGCAGCAATGGCAACGTGGCTTAGGGAGCGCGGGTCGGGAGCCCGCTCTGTCACTTCATGACTAGCTTGGTTGCTTACCTAACAATCACTCATGGATCTCTCACTAAAATAAATAACTTACTCCCTAAAACGAGAATCTAACTCGTTATTTTGACACATAAAGTCGTGTGGCTTCGTCTCGACTAACACCTATAAATATTTCGTCCGGATTGCTACCGGCTCTCTACTTATATATACTAAAGTAAACGCTATTGCTTCCGTCATACACACGGGCATTCAATTGACATGGAATATACTTAAATTCTGAAAGGGATCTAATTACATAATAGTTTCTAAGTTAATCTTAAGGTTCCGTTAACGAAACATTTTCTCTATAAAATGCTCATAGCTTTGTTATAATAGCACAAAATATTTCTCGATAACAAATTCTATTTCCACGTACTCGTAGTTCCATTCGCTTTTAATTCTCAGAGAAGGTATGGCAACACTTCATAACTAATTCAGTAATATTTGTAATATTTCAGTGGACATATGCCCTTAAGCTGACATTACAAGCGGTTCACAAACACATTTATATAAAAACGATACAAATGCATAATGTCTGATGTCAAATTAAGAACATAAGTTTATTGAGACATGAGAATGAAATGAGAAATACTGTAATAAAATACGTAATTGGGTATATACGGTAAAATCACTGAGGGTAAGTAGGTGTATTTAAACAGTATGTCAAGTTGAGAAGTATGTGGTGCTATCACAATGAGGTTCAAAATATCGATACCAACTGTTTACTGAGCCGGGCTCTCTGTTGGTAAAGCATCTTGAATTTCAGTGACAATTTCGCTTGAAACAAAGCTACTCTCTGTTACCATCTCCACTGAAACAGACATTGGAGCGGTATCAGTTACCACAGCTGGACTTTCATTTTTTTCCATTACAACCTTTGTGGGTCGTCGGTTTATTGTTGGCACGTAAGACTGTGTTATTATTTCAATATCTTTACTCTCAGGTCTGTTGTCTGGTTTCTTGTCAGATACATTATCAATAAGTGGTCGACGAGTTGTCGGCTCCACTTTATCGTTAGGTGATGGTGAGTCAGTTATATGTTCAGGATCTTCGTCCTCTATTTCAAGAATATTCTGCTTATTCGTATTAGAATTCTTACTCTTTACTGGTACCTCAGTAATAGAGTTCTGGTTAGGAATATTTTTCCTTTTATAGGCAGCATTGACGGGGATAAGTTCTTCTGAATCAGAAATGCTGGTAGAGCCAGTTACTTGGCTAATCTCTGGGGTCTCAGTGTGCTCACTTATCGAAGGTACTTCGCTAACTAAACTAATTAATTCTTTCAAAACATTATTTACTCTTTCTGCCGAAGTTTCAGTAATGACAGCCTTTTTTTCTGGATCACCGGAAATCTTTATTAATTCAACAGGATCGGTTGCGGTTTCCGACGAGCCAAACGACGTTAGAATAAACTCTGTAGTTTCAGTATAAACATTGGGGTTGTCAGAGGTTGCTTTAGAAACGGTTATAACTTCAGACCCAGGAGCCATTCGTGAACTTGTAACTAAGGGATCAGATGTCGATCTACTTCTATCTTTAGTAGCTAGCTCTGTGTCATGTGGTTTTTGATCGCTCGTTTCAATAGGTAATGAACTGAGCTCAGTCTGCGATGTTACTTCAGTAGCAATATTAGATTTTGCTTCCGAGTTGGTGGGTTGTTCATTATATTTTGAATTAGCTTTAGTTTCAAATACTTCAAAGACAGTATCACTTGGCGGTTGAGTTCCAAGTGGGATTTCAGGCTTTGTAATAGATATGTCTCCTAATTTTATGTCCATTGACGGGACTATTGATGCAGGCATGGGCTCTCCTGTAGTCGAACTATCATCAGACTCGCCAGTTATATCTTTAGGAATGTAAGATGGAACAGTAAGTGTCTCAGACGAAATATCAGATCTTAAATTTGACGTCGGACTTTCTTCCGAAATGGATGATTCAGTTGTATTTGTATCTTCGAATTTCGTTGTTGTCTCCGTATTTTGTTTTGTTACCATAGAATTATTTGAATTTTCGTTAGAAGCATTTATCAAATGTTCTTCACTTTTGGCTTCAGTTGGTATACTGTGTGAAATGGAATCATGACCAAGAATATGATCAAGATCAGCAGATGGTTCAGGAACAATCTCATCGCCATGATTACTAAGCACAGATAAATCATCTGGTAGTGGAGGAAATGCTGGATTATGATCAAACAGAGATGGATCTTCTTCTTCTATAATAGAAGCTTTGGTTGTCGTTGCAACTGGCAAAACTTCTCGTATAACTGACGGCGAAGCAATAATTGGAACATTTGACGGATAAAGTTCGCTATTAGTAGAATCTTGCGTCGAAAAACTAATCTTTGATGGAGACGTATTGTCATCCTCGTTTCTATTATCATCAACTTCCATATTTTCAATTTCATCACTTTGTGAAGGATGAATTTCTATAATTACAGGTGCATCAGTTTTTATTAAATCTACGTCATTTCTAGAACTTTTTTCAGATGTGGCTTCACGCGGTATCAGCGGAGATTTAGATGAAGAGTATTCGGCAACTTCGATGCTTGGCGAAGGTAGAATCTCTTTTATTTTCACTTCAGTGATGGCTGGAATCTCCGAAACCGGTGTTATTTCTTTGATTGTGATTTCTTGCTTGATATTTTCCCTGACAGGCAGATAGGCAGTATTGCTTTTCATTTCTTCTATCGGTGAAATGTTTGAAGGTAATGATATACCAGGAAGGGCTGTAACGCCTGAAAATAAAATAAGCAATTATTAGGACCCAACGACTCAACTACCAATGTTACTAAAGTAGATTTTAGATAAAGTAGACAGACCAGTTTCAAATCGCAATATTAAATACTTTGCGCGGGTCGGGGATATATAATCGCTTATACGTGTAAATGTTAAAACACAGGGTGTAACTACTACAATATTAAAAAAATATATTACTTTGAAGAAAATAGCAGGTGTTACCTCTAACAGGGCAGTTGTCATATTCGGGACAACATCTTCCCGGTACGAGCCTGGGCTTGCAGTCATCTCTCAAGAAGCATGCAATTCTCCGGCATACTACTTCTCCTCCTTGGCAATAACAGACGCGGCACGGATCCGCCGGGTCCACCAACTTCTCGCCATTGCCATATACCCTACCTTCTTGTTCACATTCTGGAAATAATTTGTCGATTAATTTATGATATAGAAATATCTTACTAAATTATAAAGTAAATTCGCGTCACAGAGGTTTATATTAGATTTGATTATACCTGACACATAAACCATATAATATATATGGGTCAAAGTTATTTTTAACTAAGTTACTTATATTTTTTATAATTGCATTACCTTCACACATGTTAAATTGGAAATTTTTAAAATTATTTATATATGGGTCCTTACCTATAAAATTGGCGGTTTTTAATACTAAGTAATGTCATTGTCGACATCTTAATTCTACTAGTCATTCCAAATACAAGTTAATTCTATAATACATCTTAGACATCTCTCTTAAAAAATCAATTGTTCATTATTTACCGCTGTTCGATTTTTCTTTGATATTGCTATTTCTGGGACCAAGGAAAAATCGAAATTGCGTATTATTTTCAGATAAGAATTCCGCTGTGACACCAACACAACACAGACGACACGCAATATCAATAACGTGCATGGATCAAATACAGCAAATACAGCACTAGAATTTTTGATCTGAAAAATGAGCCCCATGGCAGGCTGTCCGGAAACGAAGGTTGAAAAAGCCATAGTCGTTGCAAATTTACCTCAATCTAATTGGAGATGAGCAGCAGTCTTTAACATACGTGATAAAAGGATACTGGTAATTGAGATTAAATGAGGAAAATAAGATCACGAAAAGAATATACTGAACAACAACAAACTTGTTTTAATACGGATTATTTATGCGCATTCTGAAGGGGATTATTATTTGTGATGTCAAGTAGATCCTGTATGATAAGTGAAACTATCCGTCGCATCGATGAAATACTGAGGAGACAACCAAGCTATGTTCTATACATATCGAGTCAAAAGAAACTGCTTGTGAGTGCAAGGAGAACCTGTGTCGGTCTTGTTCATTACAGATTCTTGAAGCCCAGGCACAAGATTACTGGAGAGGTGTACTGTTATACAACCGAGACTCTTCAATTGTTCCAGTCCACTGCTTTTTACGACAACAAACGCCGCACAATGAACCATCTCAAAACTACAAGAGCTTCATTATGCTTACGCTAATACTGTGGAATGGGTTGCCTTGTACGGTATCTTTAACATAAGATGGGCCGTCTCCCAGTTTGCTGCTCTCGAGTATAAAAAAATAACAAGAGTTACGAGCAAAACTTCTCTGTCATTCACCACTCTCTCCAGACCTTCTTCCAAGTGATTTTCATTTTTTTCACGTAGGAAATAGATTAAATTCGAAAACTCGGTGTAAAATGCCTTATTTCGGAGAATTATCCACGGATTTCTATAGAATAGGCATCAAAGAACTTCTATTAAAATGACAAAATCGTATTAACAAAAACGATCACTTCTAGTATAATTTTTTAATTAAATAAAACGGATTGAATATTTTCTATACAAAACAGCAGTTTCATTGGTATGAACCCAGCAGTGGATTTAAGCCTTTTTCCGTGAAGCACGAGTCCAAGACGCCATGATTTTAGGGGCGGCAAAATTTGCAAAACGACACACTTTAAATTGAAAATTATATTTAAAAAAGAACGTGGACTATTGCTGCGCATTACTGAAACATTTCCAGTATGATTTTTAAAATGATTTAAATGTTTTATTTACCAAATAATATTTGGTTGCAATGTAAATCTTTTATCAGATCAATCATCAAAAATCAATCATCATCTAAAACTTTAATGAGTAGCATTAACTTGTTTTTAAAAAGATCTAAATCTTTTTTTAATCTCAATTATTTTCTGTAAACACTCCTTGAAATAATTTTTAAGTAACAATTTGATTAAAGCTAATATTTTAAAAATCAATAGTGATCTCTTGTTGTAGAATTTAAAGGAACAATCTCAAGATTACGTAACTGTAAACGGTACACCATAAAGCAATATTCATATTATTCATTTAAAAACTTCTAAGAATGTTTGTAGTAACATAACAATGTATTTCTTCAAATAATTTATTTCAGCGTATTTTAAGAAATGGAGAGATTCAACGCCGTGAGTGGTTGATTATTCATATTAAGCAGAAATCAATCCATATTAAAGACAGGTAATTTAAAAAACATTTATTTACTTTAACGAGTTATATTTAAATTAAAAATTTATATTTAATAATATATACGACTATTTTAACCAATTAAAAGTTTGAAAGTTGCATATTTAATTTTGATAATCATTTCCTCACAGAGGACAAAGAACGGCATACCTTGCGGGGCCTAACGCGACATCACACATAAATCAGCCACTGTAAGAACGTAAGAGTTATTATGTTACTGATACGTAAGTTTATTGTGTATTTGTTACCACGAGATGAAGCTAAACAAGTATTACAACTTTGTAAACGAGCTGACAAAAAAACGATTATATAGTTAATCTATATTATAGAAGTGGAAGCGATTAGTATACCAGCAAAATCACTCTATAACCTGCTGAAAGACCTTGGTCTGTCCAGAACTGCAGCAACTTCTATACTAGAACGGGCATCTAAAGCATGCACGGCGAATCCACGGAATCCTAAGAAGCACGTCTCGCTCTTTCTATGTTTTCTTTTTATATGTACAATTTAAACTTGCCACATTGATAAGTAGGGCAGCAGTGATCGGGACGGTGGAGCGCCTTGCAGCCAGATCTCGGCTCGCATTGCTGCTTCAAGCACTGCACCTCGCCGTCCATACACTTGCATTTCTCACACGGATCCGATCCTGGAAAATCGTCTCCTGAGACGTAGACCACGTCGCCCAGAGCGCAGCTGCCTGTAATATTTACATTACTCTATTAATTTATGCGTAAACGAGTGTCTTCACAGTCCTTCCTTTCTAGTGATAGGATTTTTTCTAAGTTCGCCTGGCTAACTACCACCCTTAAGTTGAAAATCGGTCGCCAAGAACTGTCGGTGTATTTCGAGCTCCTTGAGAGCCAGTCTACTCTAGGTTTGGCGTGTTTGCCATCTTAGAGCACATACTCATTTAACATCAAATGAGGTTGTGGTCCAAAAAAAACCTATAAAGTTTAAAAAAACCAGTAACTCCGCTGATGAAAACGATGCAACTTCTGAATGCAAAAAGTTGTGAACATTGGATAGACCTATTTTAATATTTTTACTGCAGTTTTATCTCATATCAAAGCTATCATGGTACAAGAATATATCTGTCTTTGTCTTCTTTCTTTTCGTTATAGTAAGTATTTCGTAACAACGGCCTAGGTAAAAAAAATACCTTATTTATTTATTTTAATCATCTCACTATCTAACTATCAAGGGTTAAAGAACCAGTATTGTTCAATAGATTTTACGCAACAGGTTTTAATGAAACGTCAACAGGATGACTAAACTATATAGAAAAAATAATGCAACTTTCATGTACCTTCTTTGATTCCCATGTCAAAACTCGTAACATTGGGGAGAGGTCCCACGGGTCCTGAAATATTAAACAAATTTTTAAATAAACAGGATTAAACCCAAAAGTAAATTTTACTTGGGAACACAAGTAATCAAGATTTATCGAAAAATGCTATGTATTTTTACGGCTCGAATATGGTTTCGATTATTCTGTTTAGGTATCCGTTCGACAGATGTCGTTACCTGTGCTAAATATTGGCTTGTTATCTGTTACTCTGGTATCGGCATTAGCCTTGTATAGTGTAGATAGTATTTGCAGGTCAACTCATAATAATACATATTTCAGTTGACTTTCTCTATCGACAGTTACTGTTGCGTTTGTACAGGGCGGTGTGTGATATTTACTATCATTTTAATTGTTGTTCTTCTTAGCCTTATCCCACCTAAGTATGGTCTTGGTGGATATATGCCATAAGTATGCCCTGTCAAATGCCATCTCAGTATTGATACCATTTATACACATATCATTTTCCATACAATACATCCATACCTTTTGGATATTCCTTTACTTTTATATCCGTCTGCCTTCATATTTAAGACTTTTCTAGTTACATGACTTTTATTTCTTCTTATAACATGCCCGTACCCTGCTAACCTATTACTCCTCAACTTCTCTGTCACTGGTGCTATTTTCAAACTTCCTCTGATATACTAATCCTTAATCTTATCCAATCTAGTTACGCCACACATCCATCTTAACATTCGCATCTCTGCCGCATCTAATATTATCTCATCCGTCTCTTTCATGCCCCAACATTCGGATCCATATATTATGGTTGGTTTTATTATAGTGGTTTCATTTACTATCATTTTAATTGATAATAATAATTCACCGAGTAAGAATAAAAAAATACATTTGTAAAAAGAAAATTAATACAAAAGCTTCCTTTGAAAAATATATTTTTCCTCAATTTACTGAGAGTTATTACGCCGATCTGTCGTGCATTAAGTGAGTGGCACTCAAGAGACTCAGCTCCCGGCTCAAACGTCGAATCAGCGCAACTAATTACACCCTCTTGCGAGAGTTTTGTTCCATTCTCCACGACAGAGGGCGGAGAGAGGACAGAGTGTACCCCCACACTCACCCGAAGCACTCGCTCAATGAGTAAAGAGGGTGCGAATTACTGCTCACACTCTGTTTTGTATACCAAACTTTTTTTTCAAGATTTTGGAATAAACCCATACACATGCAAACACACACACGAATTCTAAATCACTTGTGTGATCTGTTTAATATAATAAAGCTTGAAAAGAGATTGTATTTTATTTATTTGAACGCATTAATCCTCTTCTACATCTATAAGATATCTTCTATACATATAATAAGAATGTAAATCTAACGTGTACCCGTACTTTTTAGGTTTTTGTGAAAAAAATTGTTGCAGGTGTCTTGGAATAAGTAATAAAATACATTTCAATCATTTTTAGAAATGTCTGTCTGTCTGTTTATAATCAACACGCATCACTGCTAAAGTAATGCGTTCACGATAAAACCTGACCAAAATAATTATAAAGCATATCCTGGAAAAATATTTAGTCTTGGTTTCATTAAAATCGTCTCACTCTATCAAAGGTTATTGTACCTTTGATGACAATGCGGCTTAAGTAGGAGAGAAAAGTAGATAAATAAATGGACTTATTAGTCGATGTTTTTTGATTTTAGGTTCCACGCAGACGGAGTCGCGGGCACAGCTAGTTACTAATAAGGCGACGATTCTACGCAGAAAATTCTGTAAAATATATGAATATAACAAAGAGCCACGACTTTTCATTACACAGCCGTCGCAATTACGTATAAAAGAAAAACGCGCATTGAATGGAGCACATAAAGCCGCACAGTCGCCGGCTCTCGACAAAGCCCAGTGCCCCTGTACTCCAGCCCTCTCGTTGCGTTTCAACTTTTGATTTATTCTCGCAATCGTCCTGAATACACTCCGGGATCCGGGGAAATTTATTTTTACATCGAAATTTCTGATCCCTTTTCCCTTTTGTATTCCCATCGCTGGCATATGGGGTTTTGCTTTGTCGAACGATTTGGCTGTTTATTGCCGTTACAAAGAATTCATATAAGCTTTCGAATTAATAAAACGTTTTATTTATTAGCTACGTAATTATTTGTTATACTTACCAACCGCTTTTTACAGGTAATTTGCAAGAGAAAGAGATAACATAGTACTACCATTCATTCCATTATATAATTGTTTATAACGATTGAGTGAATTAGGGGATTGGTTAGGTGTCCTGGAATTCTTTTTTATTTTTCTTGTGGTAAGTATTATAGTAACTCAAACACAATATTAAGGTGGACGTTACTTTTAGTTACGTCAGCCTACAAAGCCATCATAGCACCATCAAGTAGTTTCGCTGTTTTATAATTTACAGGTCTTTTTTATAACACAATGGTGGTAAATAAGCATGCAGTCCGCCGGATACTAAGTGGTCATCACAACTTATGGACACATGCATCACCAGGAGTAGTACAATACCCGGGATTTGATTTGGCACATCAGGTAAAAGACTGCGGTTAAGATCAGCTAACTACAGTTTTGGTTTACGGGTTCTCTTTGTCGCATTTCATTCGGAGCCTTAAGAAAATATATCAGTACTTTAAATTGAGTAGTACGTGCTTTTGTCGTTGTAACAGACTTTTTAGACCATAGGTCACAACTAAAAGCGTGTTTGATGTTTAATTGGTCAACGCAATCGCAATTGCGATTTCAGGAATTCCTGAAACGAACCTCAAACAAAAACGCAATTCTAAATCAAAATATTTACTCTACTATCTCTCTAAGACCCCAGGATGTTGATGCTGCACGTTCTCACCGCCACTACTTTCAGATAAGAAAAAAATAATCTAGTAGGTTCACTTATGAGCACTGCAGTTTTTTAAATAGAGAACTTGAAACACTACGCTCTACGATCTTACGATTTTTCTTCTGTAATACCCTTTTCTAGTAAATTATAACAACTTCGTAATATGACATAATTTTATACCTTTTTCAGTTGCATCATAATACCGTGTAATTTGTGTTGATGGAAGATACCACGCTACTCGGTCGTAACTAGACGGAAATCACTCGCGGCCGTAGCGTGTGACGCGCGACGTGCGCCGGCGCTGAATTCAATTCCGTGTTATTTCCACATCGAGACGATACTTTAGGGTTGTAATGCGTTGTATATACTTACCGAATGCGTTACTCTACCTACTTATATTAGAACCGTGCCTTAATAACTCAAGAGATTGCTTTTTGCTTTAATTTGAACACGTAAATCTCTGGAACTACGCAACAGATTTGAATATATATTTTTGAGGTTATCTAATATTAGGCTGTAACTGTTAGAAGTGGAGCTGTAACCATACAAAACGTAGGCCCGAAAGTACATTAAATGGGAAATATCTGAGGTATCTACACCTTATTCTACTTAATTAGAAAGAAAATGAAAGAAATTTGTAGGGACATATACAAAACTACACTGTTTCTACCGACGCGACGCGATGTCACTACGAACTTGATAAAAGGTACACTATAGAATTTATTCGAAAATGATTTTTGCCAACCCTTACGCTCTGTGTACAATAGCAGCAAACACGACGCAGCCAGACACTTATTACTTTAGAACATAAAAATAAACACGAGTATAGTGTATACGAGCAAAATACATTTAACGATTTATGTACACATATGTATAGGTGTTATAGGCACCAAGCAAATACTAGAAACGCGCGACACGAGTTTACTAATCCGTTTAATAATTTACCGTACAGTTTGTTTAATTCTTTTGTTCTCTGGTGCAATTGTTTATATTTCTATGAACCACACCAGATTCTACTACTGCCAGATCTAGAGGCTCCCCAAACATTAAGACTGATGTACATTGCTTGATCTTTTGTCAATTACTTATTTACTTCTTTATATATACATTTCTTCTGTACGTGTGTTAACGGCTGGACCGACTTTGATGAAATTTCGTGTGCGTGTTCGAGTGGATCTGAGAATGGTTTAGATCTTTACAATTGGATCCAGTAGGTGGCGCTGCGGTTGAATTTTAGATTATTTTTTTTTATTATCAAGGCAGGACAAATTCATGGAAGTAGGTAACTAATTTTACTATTTGTATTTGTATAATTCCACTCATGAATAAAATAACACTGTGAAGACTTCGGACACATTCTCGCAGATTCACCATCTAGTGGATGAATATGGATCTAATTGATTTCGCAAGATTCAGAATTTTCAATACATCACTCCCTATCATTCAAAGATACATTTCGCAAGTAATAGGGTAATTACATGACAATAAATAACAAAATACTATGAGAACAATGCAAGTTTACTGCAATTCAGGAACATCTTAGTCTCCCTTATCTAGCCAGAGATATGTCACAAGACGTATATCATTGTCTTTCAGCATCTCGTCGAATATTGTCATATGTCAATATTACGTTTGAAGTTTTACGACTAGAATTTGAATAATTAGGCACCTGTACGATGACTAGAGATATTTGAGAAACACTGGTCGACGAATGTGATGTTTTGAGACACGAATGAAGCAATGAGAAATCTATCTGTCCCACTTCACATACCGTAATGTGAAAAGAAGTTATCTTGCTGGATTTAAATAAAATTATGCTTATATTAATTAAACCGATCATTATTAACACTTAAGTAAACTAGTATTTAAATGAATTAATAAGGTAAAAAAGGAATTTATAACATTGTTTATCTAGAATATTAATTACAATTAAAGTCTAATTATCATATTTGATCTTGATAATTCATTTGACTTTTTTTGCATGAATTTTTAGCTTTGAGGGCCAAAAAGGGATAGTCTACACTTTACAGAAGGCCTCTCAACAGTAACTCTGTGTCAATTATTATGGTTTCGTATCATACGAGTCTGACCTTCGAGAGAAAGAATCATTGTAATGAAACCATTATATAATGGTAGAACGTTTTCTATGCCTATCTGGTTATCTAGCATCCTGAATATGTTTCTAGGCTACGCATAAAATATTTTACCCATCACTGCTATTTTGAAAATAAAAAGAAAAATAATTTGCCATATGATTATTATGATTCTGTATGAGATGTATCATATTGAAGAAAATAAATGTATAATATCTATAATACGAATGTATGTAATCTATTATAGACATACAATTATAAATCTGTAAAGGTGCACGTTTTCATATGGTATTAAGAATCTGAAGTGCATTGTAATTTATAGTTGGTAGAATCTATATGTTTGTTATATATTAGGCCGATGAGTTAAATCTAAGGTCGTTGGCATAATCAATTGATGAATCACATGTGTGAACATAATTAAAAAATATAGCAGGATTTAATTGATCACCAACAACGTATTTCCTGTTTTAATAGTATATTAAGACAGATATGATTCCAATGTCTAAGTAGTAGTAGCAGTATGATTCCAATTCCCCTAAAAGCTAGATCCTTATCTAAGTTTAAATATATTATCTTGTTAAGCTTCATTAGAAATACCTCCAAACTTTGCGTAATTGTCAAGATTCTTTATCAGTTTAGTTTTAAGAACCACAATTTCTGGACAACACATTTCAATCTTGGATGACTACGGTAACTAATCTGTTGCTATCATGCTCACCGAGATAGTTTAGTTTGCCGTATCCGGTGACTTCGTATTTCAGTCACATGAAAAATATAACAGTTGAAAGGCAGGCTTTACAGACAAATCATCTTAATCGTTTGAACACAATCTCACTTCATAAATTCATAAATGCAGTTATAAAAATGGGTTCATCATGATGTTTTTCGGCACGGAAAACTCCAACTTATGTCTAAGTAAATTCTTGCGTCTAAAACACGATGTGGTCCAAGTACGACAGCGACACCCAAAAGCAAACATAGCAGAAGCTTTCTCCAGTAGGAGTTTTTTCAAACATATATTACATATATATATATATATATATATATATATATATATATATATATATATATATATATATATATATATATATATATATATATATATATATATATATATTTACGAAAATTGTATATCTTTCTTTGGCTTGCCCTATATATAGTTCAATCAACTAGTTCAGAGTTCAATAGTTGGCTAGGCATCGAGCGGAATTAATGGAAATATATAAAATTTATATATTTATTAGCGATTATTAATGGAGGTGCATCATTTTTATTTATAAGTCTATTACTAAGGCTGGTCTATTTACTATCAGATATTAGTTCTTTCTTAGTTGGTTAATAAAAACACTTGTAAAATTTGTACTGAAACAATCTTTGTTATTTTATATTTCTCTACAGTTCTTTCGTTTTTATTTACGTTTGCTATTTACCAGAAAATACAATTCGAGGATTGTTTTTCTCCCTCGATAATGTAAATATCGCCTTAGAGGTTCGTTTGAAATTAGGGCGGCTACAGAATCGGTCGACCTACTTCCCGCCCCCACGACCGCAACCTTGCGCTTCGGCGGAGGCTGTTTCCCATCAAATATTACCTTCAGTATTTCTTCAACTTCGTCTAATATTTTTTACTTCGCTTTCGAAATGAAATTTCTGTGTAAATAGATTAAAAATAAAATTGGTATATCGATAAGCTCGGATACCATTTGACCGGCCACTTTGGAAGATGCCACGCCACACCTTAGTATTTTTCATAGATATTACTATTGCCGAAACAAACAGGCAAACAGACAAAAATTTCAAATATATTTTATATGTACCGTAGGTACCTATATACTTTCACATCCATTTAGTAAAAAGCTATTATTTTAACATTACAAACAAACAATTCAATTTTATTTATACGTATAGATTATCCACTACTAAATGAAGCCATATGATTCAAGAAATAAATTTATCATGTATAGATCCAACAAGATACTTTCAATGCAACATTTTCCGCATATCTATATCTATACTAATATATAAAGCTGAAGAGTTTGTTTGTTTGGTTGAACGCGCTAATCTCAAAAACTACTGGTCCGAATTGAAAAAATCTTTCGGTTTTAGATAGCTCATTTACCGAGAAAGGCTTTAGGCTATATATCATCACGCTAAGACCAATGGGAGTGGAGCGCCAATAAAGAATGTTTCAAAATCGGGCATTTTTTTCGTTTTGATTGCTTTCGTTGCGTGTAGCGTTAGTATTATATACGTTGCCATGGTAACGTGGTATGTTTCTATCGCAAACATTTTCAAAGATTATTTTATGTTCCTATCCAAAAAGTTTATTCTACGTCAGTTTTGCTTCCAATTTTTTATTTACATATTATAAAAATAAAGTGTGTGTATGTAAAAATACATAATAACTTTTTGGTGAATGGATATAGCTACAAATAACAAAAAAAATGTTTTTATAATCGGTCGATATTTCTATATTATTATATTTTGTCTGTTTGTTTGTTTGTACTGGGTAATCTCCAAAACGGCTGGACTTATTTTAACGGGAATTTTACTGGCAGATAGCCGAAATTATAGCGGTTGACATATTTTAATTTATTTTTCCGTGGCTTCGTCCGCATTGCTATTTCCAAAATGGTTGGGTCGATTTTCACGGGATATTCACTGATAGCAGACCTCATAAAAAGTAATTTAGGTTTTTTATTCACCTTCGGCCACAATGGAATATCCGAAATGCTTGAACTGATTTTCACAGGACTTTCCCTGGCAGATAACTAACTAATGAGCTATTTTATTTTAAGCTATTGGGCTCGGCAGACGTTGTCCCGGCCTGATAATAAAAAGAAAACCTTGACAAATTATACCTAAAAACCTTCCCCATGAACTGTTCTACCTACTGGTGAAAACCGCATGAAAATCCGTTCTGTAGTTTTTGAATTGACTTTATCGCGAACAGATAAAAGGACAGACCAGAAGACTTTGTTTTACACTATGTAGTAATGAACTGTTACCTGTGCATGCGTTCCTGTGAAATTGATCAAAAATATTTTTTTTACTGTAAACAAGCGCGTGATACGTGCGCTGTACTGGACTCCAAGAATAAATGTATGTAATTTGAATTATATTAGGTATCATTTTGTTCAATTTGGCGGTCATTTTGTTTTATTTACCGCGTTTGCATCTACATAACTCAGTGATTATAGCAACGTATAAGAATAACACGATTATGTCGACAATATGGGCATGTTATATCTATATAATAAAAAAATTAACACATATTGTTCGATAATGTATAGTTTTATTTAATTTATTTTTATTTTATTTTATTTATTTATTATTTTATTATTAATTTAGTTAATTTTCATTACTTTCTTATATAGTGTTAGTGACCACTGAGGGTGGTATATAATACGTTAAAGTTTCAGGTATGTTGCTGATGATAAATCCCATTCCATTCGATATACTATTCTTATTCACATATCTAATCTACACGTTACATGTTACAGTAGATGGCGTGCGTGTCGTAGTTACAAATGCTTTTGAAAAAGCATTTCTGTAATGTACACACCTACTTACAATTTTACATTTCTTTAATACATTAAGAGAAACGCGTGCGGAGTCGCGAGGGACAGCTAGTCTATAATATATAACTATTGACAATTGTTTTTTTTCGCTACAAGTTATTTATAAATATGCCTTTAAACATAAATCGTCTATATAGAAGGCTTTTGTTAAAAGAATCACTAACGTTTACACTTTGTAGAATGCGTGCACGATTTCGTGGCGTCTCTCTGGTAGTATTCGGGACAATAATAGTGTACGAATAACATGCAATCCTTGCATTATTACGGTGAATAGTACAAGGAACGGTATCGATTTAAACAGTACCACCCCGAGACCGACTCCAATTTACTCACTTATTGGATGACACAAAAATCTAAAATAAATGCTACGTTAATAATAATCTATATCTATACTAATATATAAAGCTGAAGAGTTAGTTTGTTTGTTTGGTTGAACGCGCTAATCTCAAGAACTACTAGTCCGATTTGAAAAAATCTTTCGGTTTTAGATACCTCATTTACCGAGGAAGGCTTTAGGCTATATATCATCACGCTAAGACCAATAGAAGTGGAGTGCCAATGAAGAATGTTTCAAAATCGGCCATTTACTTTCGTTTTGGTTGCTTTCGCTGCGTGTTAGCGTTAGTATTATATACGTTGTCATGGTAACGTGGTAACTTTCTATAGCAAACATTTTTAAAGTTTATTTTGTGTTTCTATTCAACATGTTTATTCTACGTTTGTTTTGTTTCCAATTTTTTATTTGTAATCTATTACGTATTATAAAAATAAAGTGTGTGTATCTGAAATTAAAATAACAACTTTGGTGATTGGATTTGGCTACAAGGAACAAAAAATATTTTTTTTAATATTGTTGGTATTTTATATTATTATATTTTGTTTGTTTGTTCTGGGTTATGTCCGAAACGGCTGGACCTATGTTAACGGGAATTTTACTTGCAGATATGCGAAATTATAGCAGTTGACATATTCTATTTTATTTGTTGAACTGTTACCCGTGCATTCGTCCATGTAAAATTTATTAAAAATATGTTGTTGTTGTAAACAAGCGAGTGAGACGTGTGCTTTACTGAACTTCAAGAATAAATATACATAATTAAAAGTCATACGTTTGTATGTAATTAAAATTATATTATCTTTTTGGTCAATTTGGCGGCCATTTTGATTTATTTACCGCGCTTGCGTCTACATAGCTCAGTGATTATAGCAACGTATAAAACTAACCTAATTATATCGACAATACGGGTATATTAGATCTATATAATAAAAAATTTAACACATATTGTTCAATAATGTATAGTTTAAAACTTTAATTACTTTCTTATATAGTCTAAGTGAGCACTGAGGGTGATATTTTGTAGGTTAAAGTTCCAGGCATGTTGCTGATAATAAATCCCATTTCATTAGATACACTGTTATTATTTTCATTTCTAATGTACACGTTACATTTTACAGTAAATGGCGTGCGTGTCGTACTTACAAATGTTTTTGAAAAAGCATCTCTATAATGTACAACATCTACTCATAATTTTACATTTTTTGATACATTTTAAAAAAGCGCGTGCGGAGCCGCGGGTAACAGCTAGTAGTTTATAAATAGGTATTATATAATTAATCAAAGAGAAGCTCAAACGATATCAATAGAATTACAATCAGAATCCATTTCGATTCTGAAGGACTTGTAAGTATTCAGATATTTAGTGGAGCGGCGTAGTTCCGAAGTAAAAATTATAGAATCTAGTAACTAAGTAAGTAGAATTATTATAAAAATTCATCTTTTTATTAAACCAGCGGCCGACCGCTACTGGTTCTTGGTCTGCATTTATCTTTTATACAATAAAAATGTACATCTAAAGTGTCTGTACTTTTTAGATTGTAGTTGTATCTTGGAATAAGCAGTAGAAATACATTTCAATCATTTTTATAAATGTCTGTCTATGTATCTGTCAGCCTGTTTGTTTAAACACGTATCCCCGCCAAAATATTACGTTAAATAATAAAGCATATTTTCGAGTAACAATTAGTCTTTGTTTCATTAAAATCAGTTCTGTCTATGAAAAGTTATTGTACTTTTAATATTAATCCCTGTTTTTTACATAAGGTTTCACGCGGACGAAGTCGCGGACTCAGCTTGTGCCTTTATAAATGTCGATACCAGATACTATATTCGTATAACTCTACCGTTTTATCAAACGCACTCCGAGATGGCAGATTTTTTTACAACTCACTTTATACTTATCGTTATATATTGGCTGATTTAACGTGTTTTTAAGTTATGACCTTTGTGATATATATATTTATATATATACATCTGTTTACACTTTATAGCTTTTAGCGTTTACCCATAACCATATCTGATGTTAAATGAAGACGTGGTTAAAGTTGGTATACACGCCAAACCCAGAGGGAATGGCTCTCAAGCAGCTGCCAGAACACACCAACTGGTGCTTGGTGACAAAACTAACATAGATATAGGTAAGATACATATATCAAAAAGAATAAAGAGATGAAATCTGTAAATTAAATTTAACTAAGAAAATGTACACTGTAGGGCTTTTGAATCAATGACAGAACACATTTCCATGGTTTTAAGACAGTTCAATTGTAAGTGAATCTCGCAAACTACTAAAACTACTACGGATTACCTCAGTAAATATGTATATGTACGATTACTCATAATTGAGTAATGTTAATGAAAAAATATATTTTTCATGTGTTATTTAAATAAGTAATCGGAAACCGCAAGTACGCACGCACCTGATAATTATAATATTAAGAGCTAACACTCTGACAGAAATATTTTTTCGTCTTTTTGTAACAGAATTTTCATTAGTCATGAAAAAAAAGACGTTGTATTTGAACTACCCTTCATTGTATAAGCAGCGACTGGATACTAACTATTAATTTAGCTATGACTTTATTTATCACTGTTATTAGATATAAAATTCTATATATGAGCTGTTATTTATTATAATGGTATAAGTCCACTTCAAAAATGTGTTACTTTAGTTGTAATTAGTGTATTACAAAATTAGTATGGAAGAAAATGCTCCATTAAAAAAAATATTTTAATGAAAATAGGAGAAATAAAACCTGAGCAAAGTTACTATATTCTCACTGAAAGAAACTTTAAGACCTATAACAAAACAGAAATACAATAATATGTTGAGTTTACTGCCTTACATTTCAACTATATTTACCTTATGGCAAAACAAACATAAAATAAAATAAATTCTTTTGTTTATATTATTTTTTGTTATCTTAATGAAGTAATTTAAAATTGTAATTTGTTTATTTATATCCTCTTTTTATAACTGAAATGAATTCTTAATTAACTTGGTTACTCTTGTTTAAATATTTCTTTTTTTTACAGTAAAAGTCTATTTGAGTAAATCAAATGTTTATAAAAATATGGACTTAAATTTACTCTTCATTTCTTAGAATATGTTACTTTTAAGAGTGGTATAAGTCCTTGTGGAGCTAAAATAAATCGTTTATTTTTTTATAATTTTAATGATAACGATTTCATTACATAGTATAAAATGAAGTCCCCTGCCGCGTCTGTCTGTCTGTCTGTTCGCGATAAACTCAAAAACTACTGAACGGATTTTCATGCGGTTTTCACCAGCAGATAAAGTGATTCATGAGGAACGTTTTGGTATATAATTTGTTTCTAATCAGGGCGGGACAACGTCTGCCGTGCCCGCTAGTAATAATATAATTTAATAAGTGTATGTTGTTAAAATCGTCACTGTAATAGATTAACGTTTGCCACTATTTTTAAATGAAGTCAGAATTTAAAAAAATACATAAATGTCTTCATAAATAAAAAAAATGAGCTTCTATCAATTTAAAAAATAACACCTCATATTATTCAATGAATTTAATTACCCTAAAAACTTAATAATTGGAAATATTGTCAGCTATAACAATTTAGTGGAAAGTTGCACTATAATACCTCCTCCATTGTAAAACATCCGGTTGCCAATTGTCATGACGATTAATCAAACGATATTGAAGTTTATCGATCAGAAATATACCAGCATCCATCATTATAGATAGATAAAACTTTTTGTGAAATTTTTCTCTGTATGCACAGATATGTGTATAACAAATACACATGTACGTATATGTTAATATATGAATAACGATAACACAAATAAGCGAAATACACGTTTTCCCCATTAGCGTCGTCGAGATTCCGACATAGCCCGCTATGTTGCAGGGCCGTATTCAGAGATACTCGTGGCCCATGGATGGACACAACACGATAAAAGTTTATCGATATTGTAATTGTCACACAAACAAATCCTTTTATATTTCTTTCAAATACAGAAGCTCAAATCAAAGCTTTTTATGTTATTTAAAAAATAATTAAATTACATATAAATCACGTCAAAAAGAAACGTAGCATAGGTAACATAATAATCAAATTATCAAATCCGATACTAGAAAAGGCAATGTGTATTTCATTACTAAAATATATCATTATTTCTATTTTCCGACAATGGCAACCTTAACCAAATGGCACGCTTAATGTTTTTTTTTTTTCTGAACTGACTAACGATATTGGCCTGATGGGCCCTCACAGCTTCACCAAACTATACGTAACGATAAGCAGTGAAACTTATAGGCGCTGGTAAAACTAAACGCATCACTTTAACAACATCTTGAAGAACCCAATAATATAGTCTGTCGGAAAAACCTCAAAGGAGTAAAAAACCCGGGTGATTCATTAGTGTTAGTACGTTTCTGTGAATTAAACTATAGGCGATTATTTAGGTTCCAAAGTGTGAGTATAATCATAGCTCAACACATTATAGGAAAGGTTTGATACACATAAAAACATGAAGTCTAGCTTTCAACTCAAAGATACAATAATGCTTGTGACTTTGGGATCACCGCCGATCTTCTACTAGTTTTTGATTCGTTCATAACTGTATTTGACTCCCTCCTTAAAATCTAAATCCATGACATATGGCACTAGTATCAATAGAACCGTCCGTTCTCACGAACATTTGTGTAAGTATACTTATATCTGAAAATGACAATGCATTATATCTTTCATTCTGTGATAAATTATGGTCAAATTGTAAGAAAAGAGTTATTTCTTTACTAATCACATTTTTAGAGTTCCATGCATTATAATAAGCAAATAGCCTGTAAGAAACCCACCTGATAGGTCCCTTCCTGAAAGAAGGTATGGGTATAATCACCACGCCAGCCCACAACGTATTGGCAATTACAAAATTCGAGAAATCTGCAGTTCTATAATTTTCCACATACAGTGACACTTAAGAACATCTCAGGTTCAAGTTTTCTTACGATGTTTTCCTTCACCGTCAGCCGATAATGTTACCAATTTTAAACTAGTAAATTTACCTTTGCCAATTCCAAAAAATTCGTTGGTACATGCCGGGGTTCGAACGTGCGGACGTCGAGTAACCATTCCACTGGTCAAACCGCTAGACCACCACGATTAGTTGAACTAATTATTCCGTAATCAGAAACGAAATCTAATTTGTAGAGCCCCTTCTTTATTTTTCTTACTTCAAATAACCGTATATTTTAAACTACAACAAGTTGTTTTTTAGACTATCCAGAGAACTCATATTATTACTGAGAGTATTGTAGAAATAATAAAAACACCATAAAACTATAAGAATAAGGTGGTTCCCCGTACAAGAAAAGATAATTCAACTACGTTATTATATTTATCATCAAAACTGTTTTATAATATATACAGTCCTTAAACGTGATGTGTTAATTAAAAAAGAACTTTTCCAGTAAAACAACATCTATCTATACTATAATAAAACTGTAGCAAGGTCAAATCTGTACATTAAATATTTTTTGAAAATTTTTATCGGGGTAGACTTTGTTATCGATATAGAAGCCAAAAATAATCTTTTTACAATTTTTGTCTGTCTGTCTGTCTGTCTGTCTGTCTGTCTGTCTGTCTGTCCCTGTGAACACGCATCACTCTGAAAGTACTGAACCGATTTTGACGAAACTTGGCACAGTGATAACTAATATTACGAGATTACATCTAGGATACTTTTTATCTCATAAAACGCAAGGGATTCTCCAGGATCTGCCTGTTTGTCTGTCCCTTTGAACACGTACCACTCTGAAAGTACTGAACCAATTTTGACGAAATTTGGCACAGTGATAACTAATATTACAAGGTTACATCTAGAATACTTTTTATCTCATAAAACGCAAGGGATTCTCCAGGATAACGGACGAAAGTCAAAAATTTGTAGTTAATGAAATTTTTGACGGATTTTGGTAAATTTTCATTGTGCTATATATAGCAGACAGATTAGCTAAAAAGATAAGCTATATTTCCCTAAGCTACTTTAAAAAAAATACCAAAAAAAAGATCGCCGGGATTCGAACTGTCGGCTCCGGCGGACCATATAATGTCCAGTACGTTATAACTGAGCTACGGCTATATGACGTTTCTATGCGTAATTATTAACCACATATGGAAAAAATATGTGTAAACGAAACTGTCACTTATATGTTGTTACATTTATTTTATTGTATAAAAAATGTTTGCTAAACAAAGGTGACAAGATTTTTTCCTAAAAGATAAACCTAGATAATAGTTACATTGCATTGTAGAAGATGAATCTCAACTAGAGTTCTATCAGTACGTGTGTTGTTTCGATATTTGATAAAATTAGTTTTCTAAATGTTGTTGAGTCTTGAAGTAGTGGGGTTCAGGTTTGTGAATCTAAGATTAAAATAAATCAGTTGAGGTGTTTGCAGTTACCATATTATGTATATGTTGTATTTATACTAATATTATAATGAGAGGTAAAGGTATTCGAGGAATGCTTGTTACCTACTACTGATCCGATTTCAAAAATTCTTTCACTGTTAGATAGGTATATTATCCCAAGTTGAGTATCTCAGTAAAAAAGGTGGTTTATATGTTAAAACTAAAATAAATGTGACCAAATTAAAATTGAATGCAGATTTCACGTATATTTTACAAATTCTTATAAAACAAACAACTAAAACAAAATGGAAATTTGATGTAGATAAAGTTCAATTTTTACAGTATGTTAAGTGATGAAGTTACAAGGGGTACTGGGAAGACATTTATCGGCAATATATGTAAGTTAGTTTTGATCTTAACTTTGATGACACTAATTTAGGTAATGCTGCGAACAGATTCTAGGCTTATTTTAAAAGATTTCTCACATACCAACAGGGTATATGTTTGAGTGAGTCCCTGGATAGTTTGGATTCACGATTGGAAGTGCTGGATAACGCTGCAATAGGGTTTTAGGTTTTTTAAGATTATTTGCGTTTAAAAATACAATTGAAACCGGTAATAACCGATTTGGTGCAGACGAAGTTGCACGGGTCAGCTAGTACTACAATATAATACAGGTCGGCTTTTGATTTAATTTGTTTCTTGCTTACATTGAAACCAAATGGCAGCACAGTCGCGCGCCCACATATACATAATTAATTCTGTTGTATGATTTTTCTTATACAATTTAATATTTTTAATAATTAATTTTTTCAAAAAATTTTGATTGATTTGTTTATAAACTATTATTGACAAAATCAAAAATATTTAAAAATCGGATAGTCCAGAAACGTGCCGTCATATTGCCGTAACGGACTTCCGTTGCATTGTCGCGTAGTTACCTCCTTGCCGCGCCTAAAGAAGTTTTACTTCAAAATTAATCATACTTGTTTAAAAAGTCAGTTATGTTACATGCAGTTGAATTGTCTACGAATTTTGTAATGACTAGCATAGTGCTTGCCGACAGAGATTCATCTCGCGCATGCTACCGTTGCTTTTGGATTTGTTATGAAACATTTTTTTAATACCAAGACATCTAATATTCAAACTAAGGTGACGTCATCGTGATAAACAATAATATATTATACATATCAATTGTGCATTTTCTACAATTCAGTCCAGTTATAAATAAATAAAAAATATCAGGAAAACTACTGAACGAATTTTGATTAAGTTTTACAGTGATGTAGCTCATACATCGGAAAAAGACACATGCTAAAATATATAAAGATATTATTTAAATTTGCTACAATAATGATAAATGTGAAGTAAGTTCGAAAAAAAACCTACAGTAAGATTTCATGGTGTCATCTTCTTTATATATATAATTCTTTCGTCCGTGTGTATGTGACTGAACTCCTAGTAAACGGCTGGACAGATTTTGATGACATTTTTTGTGAGTGTTCAGGTGGTTTCAAGATCGGTTTAGATTCACAATTGGACACGATGGCGCGGCGGGTGATTTTTAGATTTTTTTTAAATTATCAAGGCAGAACAACGTCTGCCGTGCCCACAAGTTATTTATAAAGTAACAAATGCTGACGAAGTCGCGGGTGGCTGCTAGTAATATCTTACGGTCAACAAGCTCTTATCGGTATATTCCGGTAATTGTAATCAATTAATTTTATTTTTAGGTTCAGTGTTAATTCTTAGGACACATTACCTCGAATACTGTGACCAAATACGAACCAATATCTATAGATATGGTAAATAATTAGAGACGAAACAGTTAAGTATAATTTCCTACTCTGTTTGTCAACCGATTTTCTTTTCCTTTTTTTATTTCGTAAATATTGATATAGTTTTTGTGTTATCGATTACAAAATTTGGAAAGAGTTCGTTTGTTTAAAAATTAATGAAATATAGTCGAATTTCAACCAATTGCCGATCAGTGGTTCATATATATCTATAGAAATGTTGGAGTCTGTCGTATATTCTAAGATAAATAACAAAATGACACTATAGCCTTGAAAATTTTACTAAGAAATACATAAGTGATTATGTTTGGATAATTTAATGAATTTTAAAGGTTTTTTTTTATGTATTATTGTATCAGACTAGAATGAGGCTTTCTGTGATATGCAATTCCCGTGGCTAGACAGTGGTTCTTTAAGAGAGGAGGCAAGGCAGTACGCGGACGCGGGTGTCGGGGGGTTTGTGCCGGCCGAACGGCATTCCGCGCGTGACTCAGCCGGATGCCTCTCTACTCGGACACCGGCTCGTCTATCTTCATACACTGGTCTTTATCAGTCTAAGCAGAAATAGAATTTGATCCGTATTATAGTATAATTCAAGAAGGGCTGTGACCACTGAGTGTTCATAATCCGATAACGCTATCACACTCATGCCAACATCAGCTCACCTCTGTATAAGTCTGTATGACTATGCGAACGAGTTTATATCTGCTAAAGTGAATACATATACACATACTGTTATACTAAAACGGTTAATATATAGTCTTTATTATGTATTTACTGCATACCAGAGGCAGCCCGCGACTCCGTTATTGCATTTGTATAAGATGATTTTTAATACTTAATAGATTGCGGTTGACCAAACCACCACTAATATTAAACCTTTGCACTCGTGGGCTCCAGAACGGAACCATTTAAAACGTTGGTAACAAGTGACGGTCATCAACATTTTAAATGGCTCCGCTCCGAAGCCCCCGAGTGCAAAGGGTTAAATGAATATGTGGTCTCGGATGATAAACACGCTAAACTCACAGGAACCGACGCTTAAATGCAACTGTCATATCACACTCATAAATGCCTAGCGAAAAATGTTCAACTCGGGGGCGGTAGCTAACCAGGCGGAATTAGAGAAAGCCCCACCCCCATGCTCCAGTCTCACCACGATGTTTCCTTCACCAAATACTCAGGCTCATTTGTAAGGATTCGAACCAACGTCTCGATCGACGTGGTGTCCGAACAGCAGTCTTCATCGCTTCAGTAACCAAGCGCATGTCGAGAGAGATCTCATATTTCTCTATTTACTTTTACATCTATCGTCATATTTTGGACAATTTAAAAAACATCTTTATAAATTATAGCCTGCGTGTTATTCCGGTGTATACAGTTACACTGATTAGATTCTAAAAAATAAAATAAAATACTTAAATTCACTGTAATCACATTTTATAACATAATTAATCGTATACGGTAGTATAAATAAAATTGTGAACATGACTGTACAAAAGTAATCACGCGGAAGATGTTACAAAGCGTCAGTTTCGAGAAGGCCCAAAATAAACGACTATTTGGATTTCTGCGAGGCTTCGCTGACGTGACCTGCATTCAACACTTCCGGCCGATAGGCACCGCGCATCTCATGAATGCAGAAGCGCATTGTTGCCAGGGACGCTTCCAGCGCACACTCACCGACATGGCAATAAGATTTCGCTATAGTATGTACACCAATGATATTATAACTAAAAACTGCAAATATGTTACTTACATGACATTTTGAAAAACAAATGGCACGATAACGCACACATACGTAAGTAATATTGTAACGCCACACTGTCTTAGATAAAATGTGGAAGTAAGATGACATATTCTCAATATCGGTGGTAAAAAAGAAATAGTTATATGTTGCTTCGATACGGGTGGATCGACAGGGCAGCCGTCAAAAATAAGCTAGCTAGTCAAGTTTTAACAAGCTGCTGTCAAAGCGCTTACGACGTATCTACAGGTTTTTAGTTATCATATCATTGTACACTGATATAAGTTTCAATTAGGCTTCATTGAAGTTTTGACAATAAAGACGAAAGAGGCTGTAAGCATTTTTACAATTATTTGAGAAACGAAGTCATTTTGATTCAAATGTAAATTAATAATTCTAATCAAACAGGGAAAATTAATAATAATTCAAAGCCATTTCCAAAGACGAAGTAATCACAAAAGAAAACCACGTTATGTTTGTTAATTTACTAAATAATTTACTACGTTCATTTTTATTATCGAGTTAATTGATTTCTATAAAAACCGTGTTGTTGATCGCGCCGCAATTAACAGGTAATTATTTACTCGTTTTTGTTTTTTCTTCACAAACACGTGGCTGAAGTGTATGATAATTAAGAAAATATATGGAAAATATTACCACAAATAAAATAAAGTTGCTCCTAGTACTATGCACAGTGCATATGAACGGTAACCGATGAGGAAGCCGTTTATATTACAATCGCTACCATCACACCAATCCGCCTGCAACCACCCCAACATAAGCTTATGATTGCAATCTGCTAGCGAATTCTTAATGTAAATTCACAGAAGCGAATCACTATGAATTTATTACTTAACACATGTAATATAAATAATGACAAGTTTAGGGCTACGTAATTAATACTATGTCATTTCGGAGACATATTTTTTTTAATTTTGAGGTTATGTCCATTGATACTAGAGACTTCAAATGTACATTTTCTACAGTAAATTTGTTCCTAATCCAGGATATCCAATCATAATAATCACAGTACCATAACCAATCCAACGCATAATCAGTATCACATACTAATGAGGGTACTAAATGTAATAAATAATTATATTTAAATAAATATTAATTACATAGCTGGATTTCACTTACCATTATTCATATTGCCCGGGCAGTATAAATAGTACCATGAGAAATCACTTACTCTATAACATACTATATACACGGAGATACGTTTTTGCGTATAAAGTTACGTCAACACTTGCCCACGAATTTATCATATATTTAAAGCCGACAAAATAAGAAATGATAACATGCTAAGCCTAGAAATAAGCTTAACTCTAGAAATAGAAATGTGACTCAGTAACGGATCTTCAACTTTAAAGTAGTAGTCATGGCAAACGAGAATGAAAAATTCATAATCAGTAAGCAAATTGAAAGTTTACATAGTGTCTGCTATTAATATAGGAAATAAAGTTTTTTCATCCTATTTGATTGGTTCAAGGCACACACACGTGTCTAGTTTTTAAGTTAAAACCAATTATGTCAATATTTAATTATTCCGACCTTCATTTAAACTGCGTCATCTGACGAAACGATACAACCTTAGCAGATGTTCAATGAACAAGGAAAACCTAATAAAAACATCGACGGTCTCTCACATTGTACATAAAATTATATTGAAATGCAATCAGCAATTTGATCTATTCAGTACACTTTGTGTTTTTAGTTATATGTTTATTTTAAGTCAATTTTATTATTATACTTTTTAGTTTATTCATTTTCTTCGCTTCTTTTATATTTCCACTACCTGCTTTAACTTTTATTCTTGATGACAATATCGCTGGTTAGCTGGAAGAAAATGCATTGTGGCATTAACCTCGCCTGTGTACGAACCAAAAAGAGCAATAAAATATTTATTCATTTTTTCTTATTATTGACAATAGAATTCTTGAGCTGGATTCTGATACGTGTATCTTTCGTAGATCTTCTGTCTGTACATAGGAAATGCCATGAAACCATCGTTTGTTCGTGGTTTTGACATGGATGTGTGACCAAGTATGAAATTGTAATCATCCATGGTTTTGCCAACTTTACTGTAACTAGTTAGAAATCTAGTAATTTGTTGTGCAAAGGAGGATATAAAAGCTAGAACGGGTCTTTAAAATACGCTTCTGTAGCAGAGAGTTCAGATTATCAATTTCTAAAGAAAATATCGATTTACATTCTCGCGAATAAATGAAATAGTAATTTTTTATCCTATCAGCATTATTAGTCTGTGCTGACAATTTATCTCATTTTAGTTAATATTTAACTTATCGATCACGTATTTTTAATATTATTTTTAACTGATACGCGTATGATTTATTCGTCTTTTAAAATACTTTCACAAACGTATACTAAATATAAATATACTATATCAAAATTAGCCGCCACACACACAAAATGTTACGTTTCATAATTATAGCATACAAAATCTTACTTTTACGAAATATCTTCGAACTCTACTCTCGAATTATCAAAATCCAGAGACTTATCTGTAATAGTTGAGCAATATATTACATTTTATGTATTTTACATTCAAGTCTACGATTGTATGTGAGAATAATCATTTCCTTTATGATCCTCTGTGTTGTTTCCAATCTTGTGTTACTCGAAATAGTTTTTTCAATCAAAGTGGATAATTAATTTTTTTCGGTTACCATTAAAAATTAATCGCCGGTATTAGATGATTTTTTTAGTAGTTTCAACTAAGTGTGAGCGGACGTAATATAAACGAAAGAATTACCTCGCTTGACAAAGGCACTGATAATGTTCAATGGAAAATAAGAATTGGTTGTCAATATTAAGAATAGTGTAAATAGCAACGATAATAATACTATTTATTATCTATAGTATTAAAAACTTACCTGCACGACATATTACTATGAAGTAAAATGTTGCCAGCAGCATAAATGAAACTCTGGGCGACGCCATGTCGCCGTTATATCTGTAACAGAATAATAATAAAAATCAAATGAACATTTTATATGTTATAAATTCGAAATACATAAAATACTTTATTCTAAATTTTTCAAGAAACCTAAAATTTCTTAAAAAAATATCATGATGAAATCGCAACTCTGTGGTAGAACCTATTTTGTTACACCTTTCAAGTCCAAATTCTTCCACAGAACAGTTATTTCTTCTTGTGTTCAGGTAATTAGAGATTAATTAAGTTTCCTATCTTTAATGAACGTATAACTGTCATTTGTCACAAAGACATTTAACATCCAGATGCGACATGTTCTAACGTTAATAGATATTTAACAATGTAACATTTAAATGTCAAGATTGCTCTGAGAACGTTTGAGTGAAGTTGTTAAAGTAAGGTATTTCGCGAAGACTTATTTGTTCACATAATGTGTTTATTTTTTTAATACACACACTTGTCATTATTTTAATACTGAATTCTGGGTGACGCTCCTGAGAGAAGTCATTACTATGTTATGAAATAGCAAACAGACATGTAGTACGCATGATGTTAAGTGATCACTGCAATCTATAGCTATGTATGAACTTTCACAGTAGGACCGCAGTCCCAAAGCCAGTTACAGCCAGCTTACAACTGAGAACTAAATTAAAATGACTCTTATGCTAATGAAAGTTTCTAGCTACACCTTTCGGACCTTAATACAGCAGTGTCATGCCATCATTATGGCAGAAATAATGTTACAATGATAACTCCTCCAATCGAACTTTCTTCAAGCTCTTCCACTCTCACGGATGGATTGCTCTTGATACACGGATGTGCATATTCATGTGAACAAAAATATCGTGATGATACCATAGTATGGTGTTAGCTCTTTTTCTAAGATCGCATGGTTAGTTGCCGATTACTTTGTTCCAGCAACTGCACTTGAAAGCCAATTCCTCGTTACATTTAGTGATTACATTTATTACAGCCGGTAAGAGTGTTGTTAAAAGAAAAACCTACTAAGTTAAAAAAATAATGGACACACGTGATAACATAATAGCAATATTTTTCAGTGCACGTATCTCAATATCCACAGCAAAAACATAAGTAACTAGCAGTGCCCGCGACACCGTCCGCGTGGAACTTAATGTAAAATACTCAGTGACTAATAAAATCATCTAAATATATTAAGTACACTTATCTACTTTTCTCTCGTATTTAAGTCGCGCCTTCATTAAAATTACAATAAGTTTTGATAGAGTGAACCCAAATTATTGAAACTAAATGTTACTCGAGGATATGCTTTATGATTTTCTTGGTGAGGTTTTATCGTGAACGCAATACTTTTAAGCAGTGATGCGCGTTGAAACAAACAGTCAGACAGCCATTTCTAAAAATTGTTGAAATGTATTTTATTACTTCTTCCAAGACACCTGCAACAATTTTTTTCATAAAAAGTACAGACCTCGTTAGATTTACATTTTTATTATATGTATATAGAAATCAAAGTAAAACATGGTAAGTGCATTTGTAGAGCACAAACAACTCTTAGAGCCACAAGTATAAATAAATATTAAAACCAAACTAACCAACTCAAAAGGAAGTTGGTGCCAGATGGTTAGTTTATATGTTATTTACAGTAATTATATTCTTAACCTAAAAACAATATGTGTGTAAAAGGTGTGGATACTGAAATGACATCTGATAGACAATAGTGGAAAAGGAAAACATGTTGTGCCGACCCTACTTAGGTGGGATAAGGGTAAGAAGATAATGATGAATAAAATTCTTAACCTAACTACCAAATGACCTTGGCCTCTTAAGAACCACCATTTACTTATGATTGGGACATGTATTCAAAGCTGCCTTATTAAATTTGAATCAAACCATTCAAGGCACGGAGGTGAATACGGGCAGTAGAAATTATTGTGGATCCCTCACCCTTCAATACGATGGAGCCAATATTTGCACCATGAATCCATGAAATGCTAATAACTTTAATATAGTTTACATATTATGCACGAGTGAATTAGAATAACAACGATCAAATTACTTTACATTCTTTTAAAATAATTACAGTAAGGTTATCTCACATAAAAAAAATGAACCACCTTGAACATACTTTTATTTTGCATAACAGTTTAGACAATAAGAAATTTGAACAATATAAAATTGAATTACTAAGGCGATACGAATGAAAGAAAGGACACTGGCAGATGACCAAATCACGCCTTGGCGAAGAGAAGATTAAAAGAAAAATTAAATAAACGGTACAGCATCGCGGCCTCGTCACGACTAAAGTAAAGTCTATCCAACTCATCGGTAATGACTTTCAAATCAGTGTAACGGTTTCTATGTAGGTTGCCTGACGGTTGGCTCCGTTGACAACCTTGATCAATTCCTCGAAGTCCCAATTTCCTAACAAATAAAGATTGACGTCGTGTTATCGGCGCGACGTACCGACCTGATCCCGGTGCGGTTGAATTAGGGTTGTCCCTGAGTCTCTTATAATCGTATTTCATTTTTCTCAATTCTTATACCGTACATTTAACATAATTTCATCACACTAAACTGTATTATTTAAGAAAAAAATCTGCTTACTAATAAAAAACACGGTAAAAAGGTTTTATCATTTTATACAATAGACAGAGGCGACCCTATGTTACAATGGAACAAATGGACGGAAGGGATCCATGTCACCGTTATTAACAACGATCTGACATTTGGCGGGTTGACGACCGCCGGTTATTTTCCAATCTGCCCGGTTTAACGCTCCCAATAGAATAATTGAGGCGTCTCGCTGCGCAGGGAAACCAACAACATCGTGTATATTCATGTTGTGAGCTTACTTTATTTATTGTATTGTTTTTCCTGACAGAATAGAATTATAATGGATCGATAATCTAATAAATGTAATGAATTATACAGTGGTATTCAGTGGTTGAATAGTATTAAAATTTGTATTTATTAGAATCTACTTCGAATAGTGAATTTTCGATACTGAGAAATAAACACGAAGGTACTAATAGGCATTATTAAACTTAACAACCGACTTAACATAAAATTAATGCTAAATATTAATATTAAGCATTTAGAATAGATTAATCGTGGCGGTAAGATATTAATAACATTTAATTTATTAACAATTTGTGGTTTTATGATATGTATATTCAGACACTACATCGTAAGATGTAGATTAGGATCTCACGAAAATTCCATGCTGTTTATAATTGAAAAATGTTATTAAGAATTTCATTTATTGTCGCAAAAAACTTCATATTGGATATCCATTGTAATTTGTAAAGCACCTCGAGGTTTTCCTTTAACTGCACTTGAGATCCCAAACTGCATAGTATACGTATGTAGTACGCGAATAATCATATATATTTTATTGGATCAGGATGGTAACCCTATTTGAACTCGGTCAAGTAACAAAGATAGAGAGAGTCTGTGCGAGAGAACCCTTTGAAATGATTCCCAGGGGCTTTATTTTAGTCATTTATTAATTCTATAATATACAGTAACTTAATGTATTACCTAAAAATCTACCTATTTGAGTAAAATTATATATTTCGCCTAAAATTCATATGCCACCCTTAACATTTTGTAAATAATGAGCATCTTATTCAGTAATCGTTTTAGATGGTATGAGATAGTCCGATTAGCAAGACTTATGAAGCATTGCACAGTAGTACCTACATTATAGCTTATATATCTATACTAATAGTATAAAGAGGTAAAGTTTGTGAGGTTATGGGGAGTAATATCTGGGGAGTCGGAGAAAAAATGGTCGAACGAAAACGTTACTTACGAACGCTGCGTTAACGATGAGAGACATATGATTGAGTTCTAGAGAAAAGTTGTAGCTTGATAGTGACTATTAGCGCCCAACGAAGTGGGCACGAGTCAGCTAGTTAATTATATTTACATCTGTCCAAAAATAATCAGACATCTACAAGAATTGAGTAATCTCAAGGCTCAATGTTTGAAGTTAATTTCAATTACACATCTATTTCAACGACTTGTAACGGCTTTGATTTTGAATTTTGATCTATCATATATATCTATCATATATTAACCCGATATTTCAAGGAAACAAAACCAAACAACGGAAACAACGCTGGCGCTGTTCTTTTCGTTTACAATATTACCCAATAAATAAACGAAAGGTTTTTACTTAAGAAAATAAATTATACCTGGTAAGTGTGAGAAACAATAAGAATTAGTAAGGAAATAAAGGCGCAATAAATACTACACCTGATGGCTCAGCTCGGTACTAATTATGTATACAGATAGTTTATCTAGCTAGTCTTATTTGTAATATAAATATTTGACGCATTAATCTTTTCATATTTGTTATAGCTATCAAATATTGATTTAATATTATTAATATACGCATTACGAGTAGAGTAGGGAACTTCCCCTTATTTACATAATTCAATAGGAAATTCAGATTATGTATAACCAAGTCTTAACAAAGCAGTGAACGTGCTGCCCTATATTCACACGTATATTTTATATTATACACATAGGTATATGTTTGGCAATACTATTAATTTATTCCTATTGGTAAATCTATAAAGAGAGCACGTTTTAATTGAGATAATGGCTTTTAGCCACTTCTGCTTCGATTTGATGTTTGCGACAATTGGATTATAATTGGAGGCTTATCATATATCATACTAGCTGACCCGTGCAACTTCGTCTGCACCAAATCGGTTACTACTGGCTTCAATTGTATTCTTAAACGCGAAAAGTCTTAGAAAACCTGAAACCCGAATGCATCTACATCTACTGTTTCCAATTGTGAATCCAGGGACTCACGCAAACATATACCCAGTTGGTATGTGAAAAATCTTTTAAAATAAGCCTAAAACCCGTTCGGAGCATCACATACCGAGTCCAATTAAGATAAAAACTAACCTACATTGCTGATAAATGTCTTCCCATTACTCCTTGAGTTACTTCTGTGCCGCTCAACTTTGCACCCGTTCACTATTCGCGTAGAGTCTACTTCAAGACTCAAGAATATTCAGAAAATTAATTTTATCAAATATCGAAATAACACACGTACTAACAGAACTCTAACACGTACTGACAGAACTCTAATTGAGATTCATCTTCTACAATGCAATGTAACTATTATGTAGGTTTATATTTTAGGAAAAAATCTTGTCACCTTTGTTTAGCAAATATTTTTATACAATAAAATAAATGTAACAGCATATAACTATCGGTTTCTTTTACACGTATTTTTCAACTTTGTCGACATGGTATTATTAAAGTGAACTTTGTTTAGAATCGTTATGGTTTGAAAATCAAAGGTAAAAAATGCCTCACGACAAAGATACAAAAACATATATCAATAGGATTTAGCCTACTTATTACATTTTGTGCGTCTAATTCTGTAATTTTTAACTAATCTGTCTGCTACATATAGCTCAAAGAAAATTTACCAAAATCCGTCAAGAATTTCATTAGCTAGAAATTTTTGAATTTCGTCCGTTGTCCTGGAGAATCCCTTGCATTTTATGGGACAAAAGATATCCTAGATATAACCTAGTAATATTAGTTCTCACTGTGCCAAGTTTTGTCAAAATTGATTCAGTACTTTCAGAGTTATACGTATCCACAGGGACAGACAGACAAAAATTATAAAAGGATTGGCTTCTATATCGATAACAAAGTCTACTCCTATTATAATTTTCAAAAAATATTTAATGTACAGATTTGACCTCGTTACAGTTTTATTATATGTATAGAAGATATACATATTAAAATATTTTAGTTGAGTTATAAGGATTCCGATATCAACTTGAGATTACTATTTCTTGCATACAATCTTACATTAAACTTGTTTATTCACTCAAACTGTACGCTACAAAAAAAAAATGATAAACAGATTAAATACAGTTTGAGTCTACGTTGGCTTGTCTTTTAATACTACGATCAAACAAATAACTACAGAACTCGTAGTCCGGTGAAGCTGTTAAGACCTTGTTAGGCCAATAGCATAGGTAGTCAGTTCGAGAAAAAAAAAACTACAGAACTATCAACTGTTTTTATTGTTAAGATAATAATTAAAACCTCATAACGTATCACTTTATACAAACATATAAATACAACTTAATTTAAATCAACTAATTAACATTGTTAGATTAAACAGCGGATAAGTTTTGTATGCGAATGAAATTCCTTGGCTATGCCTTTGGGTATAAGTCGCGATCCTGATCCATTATAATACGGCTACTGTATTGATGTATGTATTTAATATAGACATCAAGTATTGCGTCTCATGTATAATGTAGAATAATGATAAAAAATAATTGCATCTTGAATATCTTTTAGTGTATAAAATTAGCATTAACTTGCGATGGTCGTGTGGTTACATCAGTGGAATATTGATAAGATATCCCTTGGTTCGAGGCTGACACAAGAGACGAGCTTGACGTAAACACTTGCTTAATTATCTCATTGATATCCTAGTATCTGAAACTGTAAAACCATATATTATATCCCTACCACGCGTAGATACTGGCTGTTTTAGGAACCGTATATAGGGCATACCCAATATAAATGTTTTTCTTTAATCCTCTCCCTTAAATAAAAATGTTTTTTCATCATCTAAGAGAGTCAGAAGGAACTTAAGGCATAACTAAGATTGGATACGTCTAGCACAATATTTTTATAATAGCACGACAAAGTGACAACACTATGATTGTCCATAAGCACAACACAACCAAAAACAATGATGAAAACCGCGAGATATCAACAGTCCGTCAGAAATAGTTGTTGTAACACCGGCTCGAAGGCGTCTAAGACACACACAGCACTATAAAACAAAAGAGCATCACAGCATTACCGTGTGTGTAAGGGTTACAACGCACTCTGACACAATCATCATGTGTCCGTTATGTTCTACTTAAAAAATACCAGAAAACACCAAGTATTATTATTTCAAATATGATTATGAGTGAAACAACTAGTAACTATATATATACATATGCTCGTAATAAGAATGTAAATCTAACGTTTCTGTACTTTTTAGTTTTTGGTGAAATAAAAATCGTTGCCAATTTCTTGGAATAAGTTATAGAATACATTTCAATTATTTCTAGAAATGTCTGTCTGTCTGTTTGTTTGAACAAGCATCGCTGTTAAAGTACTACGTACACGATAAAACCTCACCTTACAAGAAAATCATAAAGCATCTCCTCGAATAATATTTAGAGTCATGAATTCATTAAAATCGGTTCACTCTAACAAAAGTTAGTAATTTTAATGACGACGCGACTTAAGTACGAGGGAATACATTCAGATGATTTTATTAGTCACTGTTTTTTTTTAAATTAGGTTCCACGTGGATGGAGTCGCGGGGACCGCTAGTTTTACATATATATGATCACTACAGATTTATGATTATGATACATAATTAATCATTAACATAATTATACTTATTTATTACATAAGTTGAATTCTTTGGCTCTGTGAACATTATGACTCGTGTCTCTTTGACGTGTCTAATAAATGTAACCGGATGCGAAAGTCTGCTGCGTCATTATAGTGAATTAATCAATATTACAATACTATTGAAATATCATGATAAAACGCATCTATCATAGATATTCCCCCTCAGTTAATAGAAAACATATTTTAATAAAAGTAGTATGTAGTTCACAGATGGTAGCAGTGAAACTTGGTATTCTGATTAATTTCCAAGAGAATGAGATGAATACGCTATGGAGGTGGTAAAGTGGTTTTCGGCATTATATTGTAATATCTTAACATAGATTAACAATGTTAATAATACACAACACAGAATAATTTTTAATAGTGCGCTATAGTCACTAGCATCCAACAGAAAATAATCTGCTATAGATTTCAACGTTTCTCTCTCTCCTTCTATTTGTATATATTTCCAGTTCATTAAATTTATTCTATCTCATTCTCTCACAGCCTAAAGCCTACATATACGTTTATAGCTATTACTTTTTCGTAACACATTTTCGTTTTATAAAAAACAATTCACACCGTTCCAAAAGAAGCTTTACTTCAATAAAATTCTCTAGTGTTTTATAAGAAATATTTAAAACGTATTTCTTATCACAGATGGCGCGACGCAGATAAGTGAAGGAAAATCCAGTTCTTATAGATCATTTTTTTTATATTTTAACTCTGAAATCCATGGACTCTAATTCGCGTTACAAATAAGAACCTTATTGTGTATCGTATCTAATAATTGTATTTCGCTACAACCGCTTGTATTGATCTTCTAATACTTCTTCAACAAGCTTTGATGGTTATTGTTCAAGCCCATTAGCAACGCATCGATTAAGTAATACAAAAGTATAAAGATATATGTGTCACTCCTATGGAGCTCGCAAATCCGTTTCATGTAAATGAAAATAATTCATATAACAAAACGTCACTGATATCGTCATATCGCATTCGAAATGGAATCTTTCGAAAAAAAATCAATGTATGATAATATTAATAGTACATAAATTACGATGATCACAGTCCGTAGATATCTCAACTACTACATTATAACTCTGTAATCCCACAACTACTACTAGATGATACTATGAAAATATTTCTCAGGAGTTCAAATTGTCTCAATGTTTAGTTCCAGTATCAGGATTATGTTACTAATTTAATCCAATATGAATTAGGAAAAAAATCTCATGACTTCCTAAAGAACGTAAAAAGACTGTTCAGTAACGTAACATAACATATACATACTGTTATAATTACATAATGAATTAAATATGACATTCCGCATAGCCTGTATTCAAATACGGTTCTATTCACAGATGACTGCAAACGCTATTAAAGCTATAGTAAAAAATGAGTCACAAGCGCATTAGTACTGTCACGCGACGATAACGTTATAACATAAAATAACGTTACTGACATGATGTAACGGTAATTTGATTGCAACGTTATGTTACTGAGCAAGACCGCTTTAATTTTCACTTTGGAGTTTTTAGCAGGATCTTAGTCTGCCATGTAGTGGATTTTATATTTTATTCATAATCTTGTATTATATGACTCTATATTTTGTAATATTTGTTTATAATTTTTCATCTTATAAAGATCATGACTTTGAAAAAGGTCTCAGACAAATTTATCAAACAACATAATGTTTGCGATATGACAGGATTTGTGTTTACTGAAGAGGAAATCCATTAGGTCCTGTCGAATGAACTGAAATGATTGACGGATCTTCGTACATTTCATATTAAATAGAGGTTTCTTTTGTAAAATTTGGATATACTTTAGATAGAATACAAGGTAAATATAAAAGATTATGTACAAGATTGGACGTTCTTTCAAAAACTAGACTAGACTTTAGAATTAAAAACCACATCACCATGTGAAACGCTTAGTATATTCTAGGAAAACTTCTCTCATTCGTATGGGACAACCGTTGCATTGCATGGAAGAAACAAAACAAAAAATAAACAAAAATAAAAACCGGCTGCAAACTCGGAGTGCAACGTTCCCGGTCATTATCTTATACAGAACCATGTAAGGATTACGTGCAAATATATCGAGACTAGTTTGACTTGTACACATCAAAAAAAAATAAACGAAACAGAAAAAACCACTTAGGATGCTCCCATAATGGCGATCGTGGGGGTGAGTGGCCTGCACGCGAAACATTTCTATATCTAGAACGTACAGTAATTTACTTTATAAAACAACATATTAGACGGAGTACGTCCGGTTCTCATCCAATTGCCAATTGTCAACTGTTCGCACAACATGTTAGTTTTGTTGTGTCGTTTATTATAAAAATACATGCTATTTTAATATTAATAATGTTTGATTAACTTATTATGTCTAACCACAGAATTATTAAAATATGTAATAGATATACATAACCAATAAGAATATAAGAATAATTGAAAACAGCTTAATTAGTTTAAAAAAAATGAATCGATTTGGTAACAACCGTGACTCAGTTTTCGTATTCAGACATAACGTCGATTAGCATAATATCGGATTCTGCAATTAGACCTTTCGTTGAAGGAAAATATTTAGTTAAAAGTCAACAATAAACATGAAGTTTATACATATAGGGTCTATACAGAAGAATGCTACCATAATATTTTATATATTAAAACTTTCTGCAGAGTATATAGGTTAGTTTAGTATATACATACTAATAACATTCAGTCGGTATAAAAACGTCTTTTTATACCTAATAGTTATAAGGTCTCCATTAATTAGTGACTCCATTTTCTCAAGTTCGATATTGCTAATATTGAGCATGCTAATCCACTATCACTAGTCTGTAAATTATGTTATGGCACCTTCTCCCTCAGACAGAAGTATTATGAATTATTTAATATATGTATAAATTCGGATCATTATGAATACAATCGAAGCACGAACTTAATATATTCCACTGGTGTTAATCATTTGCCCATCGAATTCGACCGATGAGTCGTAATATCTGATCAATATTTTGAAAATAGTAACATACATTTTATACATTAACTAGAAACTGTCTGCGATTTCGTCCATCTTTAATAAGAACTTAAAACTTAATAAAATTAAGATACAGCTAGTGACGAGTTATGCAAGGCAATATTCCAAGTTGAGATACGGGTAATTAACTATACTTGCAGTAGACGCCATTTTGATGGAGCCCCTTCCGCGCTTGACACTGAGTCCAGTGAATCTTTGAAAGCCTTTTAGGCTAAAAGCGTATAATTAATTTGATAATAAAAAAATAAGTTATAATAAAACTAGCTGATACCCGCGAATTTGTCTGTGTCGTTTATTATCTTAATTATTTTCTTATATATCAAAGGGATTTGGCAGTGTTTTCGACGAAAGCTGCAATCCAGCTTTACTTCTTACGAAACTTCCCAATTATCATTATATTTCAACCAATTTACACAAAATCTTGATAAATCATATACCTAAACCTTATTCGTGAATCGCTCATCTATTAATGAAAACCGCAGGAAAATCCGTTCAGTAGTTTTTTAGTTTCTCACGAACAGGCGGACGCGGCGGAGGACTTTCTTTTATTAATGTAGTGATAATTTGTAGGTTTTACCATTTAACCCCAATTTCACCTGATGTCAAGTGACGACGTGGTCCTAAAATGCTACACTAAAATCTAGACACAACTGGCTTTCAAATGCAGCTGCGCAAGCAGAACTAGAGGTACTAGCCAATCAAGCATTAAAATAACCATGTTCATTTACCGAAAACTTACGTCTCTTCTAGGAATTCTAATTTATCTCAAAGGACGTTATGCCTCAACACGTTACTATTGAGCCATGGAAATCTTCTCCAAGAAAAAAAATTTAGACATACTAAGTTTCATGGTAATCGGTCGAGTAGTATAATTACTTGAATTGTATTGCCTCAAGGAAAGCGTGTTTGGATTACTATTTTTTGACGTAAATTCGAATCCTACAGCCTGAGTTTTCATTTGGGGTACGCATCTTGACGAAATAATAGCATAGTACCTAGCTAAGTACTTCCCTCGGATTGAAAATAACCCATCGGTGTGTCCGAACACCTTCATTTGGAATCCAACTTTCGTTTAAGAATTATACCACATTTTCATTGAACACCGCATGATATTATGGCCAAAGTTAGCCGAGACGACCAACAAATATTAATCATAATACAAATATATTTTTAATAGCGTCCCCGTGACCGCAAATTTTATGACGTATCAGTTTTAAGCGCTTTTCATAACATATCAGATAATCCGAATTCCTGAAGGCATATAATGATACACAACGTAATGTAAGGACACTGTTGGTGCTATCGAATGACAGATTTCTATATTACTTCCCTCAAAAAAAATCCTCGAACAAGGGGCGATTCGTCCCGGGATTTGTTGTGCAAGTGTGCTGAGGCGCGGGTCGGACAGCCACACGGCGGAGTATCGTCAATGACCCAGTTATCGGTGCTTGTCGTACAGTACGACACATGTAGTAACTCAACTGCGCACATTGATTCAAAACATATTTGTTTGCGAAATTACGAATTAACTAAACTTTTGGCAGAAACTTCTGAAGTGTCATCACTTTAATTGAGTTTGATTGAGTATAGGCATAAGCAGTATGCAGGAGATATAAAACAGATCATAAGTATACTGTCCGTTCTGATTATATTACGTTCTTTAGATAATGAATATGTATGTATAAGAGAGTATAAGAAAGAGAAAAACTAAGTTCAGAAACACGAAGTTTTGTTTCACTACCAGATAATTTACTGTGTCCGTAGCTTGTCACGGAGCTTGTCGGATGCGTCAACAATGATGACTGTATTGTTAGTAAACTTAGCGAATACTCGCTAATGAATTCCACGTATAACAACAATTTGACACTTCACTAACATGTAATTATAAAGAAAAGTTTTATACAGTATCACGTAAACACAGTAAGCAGTCCGGGAATAACGGCGACAACCGAGAGATCAGTAATCCATCATGGGTCATTCATCATACCATCCTGCAAACGTCACGGCTGCTGGATGGACATTGACTTATTCCGAAACGCTACAACTGAAGACAGACACTTTAATAGGTTTATTACCATATGCATGGCAATCGCGATTCATTTCCTACCACTCTGCTTAATTCTGTATATAAGCGGAATACAGAATTCTATTTTATTACAGAGAGAAGAGAGAGAATTCTATTTTATTCCATTTATTACCGTTAGGAAATATTTTTTGGTAAAATTTTATGTAGCGATAAGACATTTTTCATTGTTCACCATAAACAGTAACTACATTCCAGCAATATTACTTAAATTACAACACTACCAACATAACCATCACCTTGTCATTTGATGAAATAACGGTGAACTACTTGTTTACCCGTTAGCAAAATATTACAAATAAGAACATTATCGAGAATGGATGGACATTCTTTACTATTTGACACATAAACTACTGAACGGGTTGTTATCTAACTTTCTAGTAATACAGTTTATACAACAGAATTATAATTTGCACATAAGATAATACACTTGAATTTATACATCAAATACCTGCTGACAAGAAATGTCTCACACTTGCTAGCCAGTTTCACAATGGCTTTAAAGATCTATGCACTTAATTAACGCTTTATTCATAAAATCATTGTTTAAATGAACAAATGCCAAGTATCAGTGTAACAAGCGTCAAGTAAGTTTGGAATCCTACAGTCCTATGATCTGTGATCTATCTCGACCGAGTGCATAAACCGTTAGTCACACCGAGATAATGTGTAGTGTCAACATTTAGAGATACAAATATAGATGAAGTCTGAAGATCAACAATAAATATAATTTAAATATCATCCACAATAGCAATAAACCGTATCGAATACCAAGCGATAGAATACCTCAATATTATAATACAAATAAAATGCGCAGAATGAAGTAATGAAGTCATCTAATCTAATGTATTCATGTTGGTCTTCGTAAGATATACATCTGAATGTATTATAATGCGGAATCTCGCATATTCCTACAATTGTTATCTAGGCTTATTCGATCTTGCAACTTATTGTCCGCTGTTAGGCGTTCGGATGATCAACTAGAATCATTTTGTTTTATTCGTATCTGGTAATAACCGATATCCGTGTCTTGACTGCTCACGGAAAAAAATTAATTGAAAATGATTCCAAAAATGGCAAGGACACGCTGTAAATAAAGCCCAGGTTCAAGTCAAGTAAAGTCACGTTCATATTCTTCGTGAAAACGAACAACTAATTCACTAAAATTTGTATATCAAATCATAGCATTCCTGCTGTCAACTGACAAGAGATGTCTCACACTAGCTGGCTAGTAGTTTCACAATAATTTGAAAGGAATTTTTACACAATTTATTTGCTTTTTTATATTTTTCTTACATATTCTATCAATTGTTATTCATTTACTTTGTTTTATGCCATATTATTTAATTAATTTTATAACAAGATATATAACTAAGATCTGTTTTTTATGTCATTTTATTTTATTTCTCTATTTCTTAACTCCTAGAAAAATATTGCTACAATATTTCACCATTTCAAGTAACTATATTTTATATCCCTATTAATCTCTATTCTAATAACTGCTAAATATTTCATTTATATATATTTCATGATTTCCACCACAAACCTGCTCGTCCTTCAACCAGGTATGATGAATATACTTTAAAAACTTTCTTTAAGAAATCCTTCACAAACAGAGATCTACTTTCATTGTTCTCTATCAAAATCTCTTGTAAATACAATAATATTAATTGTTGTTCTTATCTTAATTTGAAAACGTTCAATGCGAACTATTAAATACCACAAATTATTCGTTCTCCATTCGTGAAAATAGCAACCCTTGATTGTAGGTGTCGTCGTGCTATAAATTTAACACCAGGTATGAGGACGTCAAGGTCTCCTAATTAAACTATACAGCAGACACGATATCTTCCTGCTTGCGTGAACACGCAAATAACACGTGTAAATCGCACGATACATACATTCGCTCTCAGAGTCACTCGAGCGCAACGTCTCTTACGTAACACGTACCGGTATATCGCGTACCGTTGACTCGCTCCGACATTCTTCACTAATACAGTCATAATTTTCATGAAACACAAGTCCTTGTTATACAAACACGCACGTACGGTCTGCAATCTTCTATATTGTATCTATATGCAGTCTTGGCTTTGCGTCTACAGAATACGAGAAAGACAATGGGGAGTTTTTGACGGGATCTTAGAATGTCATGTAGTGTGTGTCATGTAGTGGATTTTATTCATAATCTTGTGTTGTTTGGCTCTATATTTTGCAATGTTTTGTGGTGTTTTATATAATATAGTATATAATATATGTAATATATAATGTATGTAAATATATTATATGTAATATAGTATACTAGCGGTCCGCTCCGGCTTCGCATGGGTATAAAATATATAGCCTATGTCATTCACTGAAAAAATGATTAAAATCGATCCAGTAGTTTTGATTTATTCATTACTGCCCGTGGCCCGCCTGCGTTTATTGCAATGTAAGCGGAAAAAATGTAATTATTTACAACATCACATTGGAAACCTCAAAAATAACAGTATTTCTCCGCTATTTAATGGATGTTATTATAGATATAAATCTTCCTCTTCAATCACTCTATCTATTAAAATCCAAAATCGCATCAAAATCCGTTGCGTAGTTTTAAAGATTTAAGCATACATAGGGATATAGGGACAGAGAAAGCGACTTTGTTTTATACTATGTAGTGATGTAGATTCTGTCTTGTAACAAAAACTCCCTGGAAAGTTCTAACAAGACGGCCACCATCTTGTTAGTTCATTGCAATGATTGCACGAAACTTGTAATATATTATCTATTTGACAATGGCAGTAATAATTTACTAGAGGATTAGTTACCAAAAACAAAATAAGAAAAAAAATACTGTGGAATAATTTTAATTACCTTTAATTTAACATATTGTAAAACAACTAAAAGGTGATTTAATGTTGTAACAATATGACAATACCAAAAGTGCGGAAATAGGAAAATACAGAACGTATGTGCGTACACATCCCTGGGCTTATCGCTAGCGACGACCTTCATAACGGACGACCTACGAATCTAAATGACACCGAATTACGTAGGTTACTCATTACTTATCCAAAACGCTAGTGCTTAGTATATGGTTGTTGCAGTTCATGTCGACGATTAGAAATCGTTTAGTTTTTTTGTAGGAACTTCATTAGTCATTTAGCGATATAATATTTAATTCATGAACAGTATTTATTTTACGATTAACTAAACTTGATTTCATTTTACGCATACAAAAGTTAAGTTAAATTTGAATTATAATAATAAAGGGTACATGAATGAATAAATTCAGGTTACTGAAAACTTCCGTTGTAAAATTAAATAACTAGCTACCAGATACTCTAACGTGATCAACATTGAACATACTTCTACATTCATGAAAAAGGTGTAGAAAAAATATTTGAAATCACTGACAAGGGTAAATGCTTTTACGACATCATTTGCACAACAAGAAAAAATAATTTAACGCTTACTCTAAATGTTGCGATAATTAAATTTTTTAAAAACTATCATAAAATTCATAAAATGTTTCTTGTATTATTTCAATAGAAAGTAAATTCCTTCTGAGATGAGACTTAATACATTAAAAGGTATATACACTGAGTTTATTTATTTATTGAACACCAACACAATGTACACTGATCATTATTAAAATAAGACACGCACAATTTGTAACGGTAAGTGTCATCGCAATTAGAGGTGTAGACTGCATGCTTAGTCTGACAATGAGCAAACAGTTAGGGTTACAAAATGAAATTATGAAATTCACTGAGTTTACTTAATATTTTACATTAAGAAAATTAATTCCGTATTAATTCCGTAATTAGTTGGTATTCAAACACTATAATAAACTATATATACATATATATATTTATACTGCCCATAAAATTTAGAGTAATTTGCGTCCAATATAAAAAAGGAAAAGCTTCCTCAAATACATTATAACTTCAGCAGAATCCCGGAGCCTTGACATGAAATATAGTGTCACCAACAATACTTTTGGATTTTGGTCGCCAAAATAACTAAATTTACGCATACAACTAATACTATATCGATGAGATATCCTCTAAATCGTGGGGTCTTTTAGTTGGGAAATTTGAGAATTAAAAGGAGATAACGAGGCGAAAAAAATTGATATAGACAATTCAGCCGGTTTTCTTATAAAAAAGGTTATAGTCATTTTGGATTGTCAATAACAGGAAGATGAGCATTTTTCAAAGATGTAGTCCGTGTAGGGACTCGCAACCATTTAGCTTTAATCTTTGTATCCCTAGCGTGAAAGTTTGGAGGTAAAATATAAAGAAGGTGGTCACCAATTGAAATGTTGACTAAATTCGTTTTTCAACTGTCAACACTGGAACATCTATGTTCTATCAGTTAGGCAGCAGTGCTGTATCACCCCGCGTGGATCTTATTAGAATATTAAGTTGGAATGTTCGGTAGTGTTGAGCTGCTCCCTCGCATATAAAAACACAGGCTGAGGTTTAATTCTAACCTGTTGTTGAGTTATATAAACGCGTGTTAGTCGTTTTCACACCACGCGACACGGCAGCGTTTTACTGACCAAACCAAAACGTGGTTTATGAATGTATTCTTAACTTTATTTGTAATTCGCATAACACTGTCGTAAAATTATTAATACAGAAATACAAGAAACCTATGTCACCACTTACACTGACTTGTGCACATGAGATACTGATGAAGATTATTCCGACCGATTTCGGCCATGTCGACCACTTTGACCACTAGTTTGAGAAAAGTGCTCAGAGTGCAGTAATGGATGCGGTCAGATGCGCAGGATATATTAAGGTGCGCAAGTGTACGTGCAAGACAAAGGTGCACATACTCGTCCTTGTTGTTTTGGATCCAGTGGAACGGGGACCGTTACGACCGAAGAAGGACTCAGACAGATGGTACAGTATCACGGTGAGAAATTTACAACGGATCAGTACTATCTCGCACTCGCTTAATCGCCTTTTACGATACCCACGGGAAGAAATGGGGCGGTGCTATTCCACTCTGCCGGCACCACACGGCTGAATGTGGATTAATCAAATCAAATCAAAATGTTTTATTGCAGACAAAAAAAAAGTCCATTTGGTTAGTATACACACAACTTAGAAAATATTGTTAGTACTTACATCTATAATGCATATGGAATAATAATTTATTATAACGCCACAGTGTGTAGGCGTACCCAATGTCCCAGTATGAGGCTGTCCCACCTGTCTGCTACAGTATTCAGGATACTGCTGGTGTTGGCACGTACCCTACGCATCATTGAGGCAGATCGCTTGCGCATGATGGCGTGAAAGCCATCAATTCTCGCCTCCGCGAACATGCCTGAGGCGCTGCAATAGCGCGGCAAGCCCATCAGCACCCTGAATGCGTTATTATATTGTACGCGCAGAGCGTTGTATGCCCTCTGCGTATAGTTAATGAGAGTTAGAAAATCAAGGCCGATGAAGTTGTACACCCTTTCAGTTAACATTGTTCGTTACTTCAAAAAGTCCTATTACAAATGAGAATGTTTATGAGAGTGTATGGACGTCTGTAACCCGCGATAATTACTAATCATATTTTCATGAAACTCTAATATAGCTTGCACATTACAGTAACACGGAGATTGTAATTTATGAGGATATTATTTAAATTGACCAAATTGTAACTAATAAGTCATTGGCGTAACTATACCATATTAGACCCGTGCCAAATTCATTGGGTGAGACCCCAGAGCCCCAGTAAAAATCGTCACGTATCGTAGTGTATGTTTAATAAGCCCCTGGAGTAGTTACCGACCGCGTGCCTGTTGTAATTTTCTACCTCTGCCAACCTATAGTTACACCACTGCTAGAGTTGTCAAGTATTTGGAAAAAACTGGATAAAGTGTTATAGTTAAACGAGCGTACTGCATGGTGTCATCATTTATAAAGATACAAAAAAAGTCGGCTGATAATCGTCGATGTTTGAAATCACCAATACATACTATGATGGTTATCTGACGGTTTGTTAGTTGATGGACAGTTTATAGATATTATGAGATAGTACTATTACATTTAGAATGCGCATAAACGCCGGTTGTAAACGCCGTCGACTAGATTACGCCCACTATACGCCAGTTATACCAACCACCATAGTGGCACCGCTAAGCGTATCGCGTTCCGGGATCAATTGGTGTCTATCTAATTAATAAACGGAGGTGTTTATATTCGACTCAGTCATTACTCTATGTAAATAGTGATGAACTTACAGCGCCTCTTGTAATGATCACCGGTTAAGGTATAACACCGATAGATGTCACTAGCTGTTACGTTGGCGATTGACATTGATGAGGTGATGAAGTGCGGATATTGGGAAAAAGTAATGAATAGTTAATAACCGTTGGAAGAGACGTCTAAAATGAAAGTATAATCGTTTTGTGCACTATGATAATAATAAAGTAAATTTAAAATCATCACAGTTTTGACAACGGTTATATTAGTGGATCGTATTCGACACGGGGTAAGCTACATTACTTATTAAATGTGTAGCATCAAGAACAACCTAACTTCAATATTAATTCGCATTCATGGATTTGATTACAATTTACCGAAATGTCTTTAGGAGTTATACTTCGGAGTACTTTCAGCGAAACCAATTTTCGGCATATTTGGGGCTGTTTCCTCGTCGGGACTACCCGGAACGACGATGCGTGTTCACTGAGACCATTGAGGTCTGCATATATAAGAATCTTTATACTCATCTCTTTTGAAGACGAACCCGCATCATCACACTCTTTATTACTTTATCACATGATCGACAAAACGCCGGGGCTTATAAACTTTATCGTGCTACAAAAAAGCCACAACAATAAATACTTTATTTCTCTTCCCTAAGTTTTCACAGTATCAAATATAATTAATCCATTTGACAGTATAAACCAGTATGATGTAATTATATGCCTCTTCATGAACACTGCGCGTATAGACGACACATTATATGAGCATACAAAAACTGCTAATATTGTGATATAACATTTCTGTAATTTCAAATGTTTCATAATTTTGTACTCGGATTCCATATGGCTTTATACATCGCATTATGACGCTTGTAATGTACTGCCTCACGATCCAACTAATAAAACATATAGCTTGGTGGATATACGTAATAACCGTTTTTTTATTGACAGGCAATATTTTTTCATATTATGATATACGTAGTCACGCAGCTTACCTGATGTTGAATGGCCACTACAGCCTACTGCTATATAAAATTAATCTCACAAATAATTGGACTCTAAACCAAGGTGATTGATAATGAGTTGCTAACATCTCCAAGTTTGGTAAGTCGTACCACTGTTCTGCGAAGATATGGAATCGCCTCCCAGCCAGTGTGTTCCCTTCCTCTTACGATATCCGATCCTTCAAACAAGGCGTGAAAAGGCCATTTTGTAGGTCAGCATGATGACGACGACTGCTATTGGTTTTTAACACCAATAGCCGTCGTTGTTATTGGAATGTACCGTACTTTCCGTCAAGTATTATGCAGTTATTTTGCCAGACTAGTATAAAAAAAAGAATCTTTCAGACCAGAAACCAACAGCTCTCAAAATATTTCAATAAACATTCAAAGGGATAACGCGGTCAGCTACTTTACGTTTTTTAATATATCATTATATTATTTTATCCACATGAAATCGCGAGCCGAATAATAAATTCTTATATAGTCCCACATACAGTTAACCTCGTGCTTGCTGGTGATACAACACCCGCCATTTATCACAAGGACGAGTAACCAGAGGAAAACCCTGGCTTAGTCACACAGCTTCCTGCCGACGTGACCCACATAATGTGAAGGGATGTACCACCGACATTGTTTACAAAATATCGATAACGTGAGTCACGCTCTCGACTGTCGATTATGATCGGTCGCGTGCCGGGAATCTGTAATGTTACAGTTGTCGATGACCTTTGTGTCTGATTTTATATCTTTAACCGGTGAAATATGCGGAAATGTGGAATAGCACATTATTGTTTTAAATTAGCAGAATTCTTGAATCTAATTAAATTATTTTAATTATGGTATATGTTGTAATTATCAATTTATCTGATTACTTTATTCTTAAAAGCAACTTAAGAAGAATTTAGCGAGTTAAGGAGTAAGGTATGCCTTATTAAACCTGTATATAACATTTTCACTTCGGATTTAGAAAACAGTTTTTTATTTTAAGATGATAAACGATAAACAACTATCAAACATTTCATGATACAGAAATTCAAAATTGAACGAATAAATAAAAAACTAAAATGAACGCCATGAAACATCTCGCAGAATTGCAGCAATCAAATTGACCATTATTAGACTTTAAATAATATATTACTTTTAAAATCCATAAAACTGTTATGTACATAATAAACGTCAATTATATACCCACAGTAGATAGGTTAAATCGTCGTTAAATAATCGATTTTACAACTGGACAAGACGTAAAGCTCGTAAAAAAAGCTAAATCCTTTTCAGGATTAAGGACAAAAAAAATGTTCTATGAATTAAAATTTAGATGGCGTTAAAAACCAACGTGCTGATAACGAAATTAATATAAAAATTTACGGTCACAATGTAGTTCAAAGAAAGAGCAGATAGATGGCGTTTGAAACAAACCTGGGTGTTTACTTCCTAACGTGTAATGTACAATCGATTTTATCTTGAACCGTAGTGATAGATGTTTAAATGTTTTAAATTACATGCTAACACGAAAGAAAAATCATAAGATATTGTATTTTTCTAAAGATTAAACTATACTTCCTAAATACTCAAGCATAAAAGGCATTGGCCTCGGTCATAACCCAATCACCATGCTAAATCATTGAAACTGTCTAACTGGTGGTTATTTGAAATTTTGAAACAACGATGCACTAATCTCGAAAATGAGTTTTATTTCTCGAACTCAAAACATCGAGCATTCATTTCCCTTTATCGATATTCTGCAAGGCGATATTTTTTTATCTGGTCATCACTAATGTCGTCAAGCTATTAATTGAGAGACGTCCGCCATAGTGGTTGTGTAACAAAAAGTTTAAATTAGCATCGGTTACAGTGTGGACCTATGAACCATCGTAATACTTATAGTGTTTCAGCTAAGTGCTCGTTTAGTCGATCCGTTATTATTGGCATTGGCTTTGTTGCCTTCAAACGAGGCTAATGATATAATTTTTAGTAGGAATGTTCTAAATAAATACATTCGAAGTTGTTAAAAATAATGCATTCTGAATGGCTTATATTTATTGAATTCTAACAGCAACATGATAACTATAGTATGTAGTTTACCTTTTTTTGTAATGAATTGAAATAGCCTGATTCAATCGCGATTGTTTTGCAGATGTATGAAAATTTAGATGGAATGTACAAGACAAAAAGTATTTTTTATCACGATTATTCTTTTAAAAACAAATGAATATGTCATAGACATTCTAAAATTGAAGGTGAAGGTTCGATATAAATATATGTTTCTTTTTTCTTTTAAATTAAAAAAAAAGTATTTTGACGCTAGAGGAAAATGTCAGGAAACCTCTAACGAAGTCAAGGGCAGATAATGCCGCATCAAGATTACTCACTTATTTTCGGGCTTCGTACTCGTATCTGTCATAAAAATAAACAGATACGATGACCACTAGCCGCTAACTGACCCGGTTATAAAATTCCATACATCGTGCCACAAAAAATCTGATCCCAATTCTTTCGGCAATACTTAGCATTCACCTCTCAGTAGGTCGCCTAGTTTTATAGAATAATTACATACAAGCCCAAAACAAATAACCGAATGTACTTTTTTCTTCTTTTCCGATCGTACAAGTGTGATAAATGATGTGGAAGATTCGTCACGGTTTTTTTTTCGTCCTTGACTAAACAACACGTGCGAGTGAGAGAGGCAATGCGCGAAAGTCCCGTACACTTTCACCCGAGGGCAAGCGCCGCCATCAGTCACGCCGGCCTCGGCGCACGCGCAATCATCTAGACCGATGTCAGACTGTTAGATAACGGCAAATATTATACAGGGCTATCCGACATTATATTAACGATTCTATCACGGTTGTTTCTCGACTTTTTTTTGATAACAATTATAATCAGTATATTAACCGTAACAATAAAAAAATATTGTAGCCAGTAGGTAACGATCGTCACGCGTGTCAGGACAACCGTATTCTTGGAGCTACTATATGTTCAAATTACGCTGACAATAAAAATACTATTTCGCTACGATTTAGTGTATCACATGTTTGTTTTATCGAGTGTTAGGTACTTCAAAATGATTTTGCTTTTGAGAAGCCAAATGCTTGATCTAGCTTAGAGAAATTATTACACAACTTCTAATATTAGCTCCGTTTAGCGCTTATTAATAAATGAGGATCTGCCGAAAGCCTTTTTAATAATTCCAGCCGTAAGAAAATACGGAATAGAGCGTTAGGCAAATTCACATGTATCACAAAGTTTTCGTTGAAAGTTACTCTTCTAATGTGAATATAAAAATTATTGACCACAACCGTCATTCAAACAGAACACAGTTGAATAACCCATTTGCTGCTATAATTCTGCACTTTTGTTCTAAGCCCTGGTTTATCTGTCATCGTTTCATGACATTTACACCGCCATTATAAAAACGAACAGCAACAGAGTAAAGATTTACCAGCATATCTCGAATCACAGGTATACATTTTATTTTTATTCTGAAGTTTTCCTAACAACAGTCATCTTTGTAAAAAAAAATGTTGTGCATAACTTTTTGTTTGAGGATAATGTGCGTAGATTCCATTCGGGTTTATCATATTCCTTTGTACAAATGGAGAGTAAAGTATTCATCATTTTAAGCTAAATATCCAGGTATAACCTGAAAAAAATTCTCAATGGTTCTTATTTTCTTACACAGAAAACTGTGGCAGTATGTGGAATGTAGTGAATAGTGCAGATTCACCAGAAATTTTATATAAACATACCTATATATTACTTTAATTCAGACCTCAACCTGTTAAACAATATTATGAAGAATTCTAAAATGTTGAAACGTAATATCGACGCACGTGAGACTAGACCTTTTGGCAAATCGAACGTGGTTATATGTTTTTGATAGTGATCGTATTCAGGTACAATGTACACTCACTATGAGAAGACACCTGTGACCCGACGACCCAGTTTCAGTTTCTATTATAAGTATTTATTTAGACTTATCTGCAATCACGTAGCGTGTCTACAGTTCACAGGAGTTATTTCTTAAGGTGGTATTGAAAAAGGTGTATTATAATGGTGTAATAACTTGCAGGTGTATTATAATGGTGTAATAACTTGCAGGTGTTGTGAACAAAAAAGATGGTTTATATACTTTCTTATGTCGATCCAACAGTAAAGAATTGATCATTTATATACTTCTAACAGCGATATTTATATATGTGGACTAACAATACCGTATCGTTAACTTTTTTCAGATAATAATTTTAAAAAAATCCAAAGATTATAAAAACCCCTTTCATTGTAATTTTATAATTCTAAACACTTATTTATCACCTTTTAATTGTTAAATTGCACTATAACTATTTTTTCCACAAATCTATTCACACCGACTTATCTTAAGCACAATTTTTTTGGAAACGTTTAAAATATATGGGAAGATTTAGCACTTTTATTATGAACAGTATCAATAAAATATAATATGGATTTTTTAGAAAGTTAACTCTCTTAACTATTGACCGGTTATCAGTTCAAATGATGATATTCTAAAGAATACCAACAAAACTAACGTTCTACGAGTCACCGCTTTCTTGCTTATTCCATTGAAGAAACAAAACGACCCCAACCCATACATTGTCACTTATTATTGATGAATACTAATAAAAGTAATCGAATGTATAAATACACAACTAAATCACTACATATTATAAAACAAAGTCCTCCGCCGGGTCTGTCTATCTGTTCGTAATAAACTCAAAAACTATGGATCGGATTTTCATCAGTACATAGTAGTAGTAGTGATTCATGAGGAATGTTCAAGTATATAATTTGTCAAGATTTTTTGTAAATTGATTGAAATATAGCAATAATTGTTGGAAGTGACGGAAAAAGTCAAGACACCTGGAAGCTTTCATCGAAAACGCTGCCTAATCCCTTTGAGATATAACAAAACAATTGAGGTAATAAACTACACAAATGAAGTCGCGGGAATCAGCTAGTATAAGATATAGAAGAAAAGTCATAATCGACTTATACCTATATATTGTCAGTAGTCAAAACATAAGCTAGTCTTCAAATCGTGAAGGTAATCCCTCATGTACAATGACTCAAAACTCGTTTTTTTTTCGAACTGACTACGCTATTGACCTAGCAAGGTCTTAACAGTTTCACCGGACTACGACTCCAAACTCTTTTAGTTTATTTCAAGATACTAGCGCATGCTTCTTCACGCGAATGCAACATTTTACTTTTGACTGACATTCAGTCATTCAATATCTGTGATATTTATAAATCCACTATTATTTATATTTGTTAACAAGGCCGTTTGAAATCACATAAACTTTGTAATACATGACGTGATAATATTTATAATAATTGCGATTAATAAATATGTATAGAAACCCAGAGTAAATCCAACTCGTAGTATCTTAGTTGTCGATTACTGATTGAATTATAAAACGCATTCCACGTATTCCTACGTCACTAACTAGTTTATTAAGCTTCTGGTATCTGACACTTTCAATACATTCGCCTGCCATGCTCCGATATTAACTTAATAATCTGAACAGAAATAAAGTGAGAACGTATAGTAACTGCAGTAAATTTCAGGTTAAGCAAGTTAAAACAAAGCAAAGACATAATACGAACAAAATAAATTTATATATCAAGTCCAAAACACGTTTAACAATAGGTTCGCAGTTATCGATTCGATAAATATGTTTTAACAACAGCAAAGGAAAGCTCAAGCAAAATATAATCCGCATTTTAAACATACGAGTATGTACCTACTAACGGCAATTAAAGGTAAAATTTTTAAAACATAGTCATACATATAATTTGACATACACAAACACACACAATCATTATAAAATGTTTACATTACAAAAGTTAACTATTACATTTACTGCAATGTGTTCTGCTCGTAAATAAGCTGTAATTTTTTAATGAAATATAAAAAAATTAAGCAATTATCAAGAAAATACATGGAAACCTATAATTGAATACATACAAAACCATAATGATTAACATCGCCGCAGTCTATAGTCATAAAAATGACTAATAACAATAAACAAATGATTCAATTCCCACAACAAAATGCAATAATGCATTTACATTTTACAACATTGCAACACTATCTCTATTTAGTTTATTTACAGCGTTTTGTTACAATCGTAAAATGAAGTGAGGCGTTGACACGTGTCTCGGGGCATGTGTAGTTCTATAACATCATAGCTTGATAGTTTTGTGGTAGAGTCATTGAAAATTACACCGATCGTGTACGTTCGAATCCTACACTGGTCGATGAAAGAATCCATAGCATTGTGATGTGTGGGTTTTTCTAACACACATTTGGCTAATTACCACTCTTAAGTTAAAAATGTATTGCCAAAGCGTGATATGTTTCGGCAGCTCCGTTTAGGAGCCGGTCCACTCTAGGCTTAGTGTTTTACCACTATCTTAGGTTACATTATTTATAATCAGGTGGGATTGTAAGCAAGCGTCAATAACCATAATAAATAACAACAGTAGTCCGGTGAAGCTGTTAAGACCTTGGTAGGTTAATAACGTAATCAGTTCGAAAAAAAAGGTCGGCACAACATATTTTCCTTTTCCACTCTCCCCCATTAGATATCGTCACAGTATTCACACCTTTTACATACATATAAATTTCCACACAATCCATCCATACCTTTTTCGGTCTTCCTTTACTCCTATATCCATCCACCACCTTACTCAAAACCTTACAAGTCACATGGTCTTGTCATCTCTCCTCATGATATGCCCATACCATGCTAACCTTCAATTGAATTACTCTTGAACTTCTCTAAATACCTTATCACACCGTATTTAAAAAAATATATGTGATCGACCTAGATAATGTACAATCTATATTGACACGAATAGTAATCATATTGCATTCAATTGAAATAAGCTTTTGTTTAGACGCATTCACATATATAAACAGTTTTAGTCCATAAGAATACATAGTAGCTTAAAGTATCCGGAGTCAAACTCCGTGCATAAACGCGAGCTATCAATAAAAGGAGATTTATAAATAGAATCATAGGTTTTAGAGTTTCCTTTCAATGAGTTTTGTGACTTGATAAATGGTGGGTAAAGATTTCTCTCCAATCTTAACATCCTAACAAACTTATCTTCCAATGTGTTATTATTTAATAATCTATGAATACTTGTTTGAAATACAGTCAACGAATAAGGTTTCTTTCTCTCGCAGCGCCTCTCTATAGGACACTCACATGAATTACCAGGGCAATAACTCTGATGACATTGCGATCAAACGCTATTATAATGAAGTAACATAAAAAATATTTACCAACAACCTACATGTTACCATTCATAAAAAAAATAAAATAAACAACATAAAGATGAAGATCCATCGAGGCTGTCTGCTCCGTTATAGCTATCGAAGTATATTTATTTTGACAATTAGAACGCGACATAATAAGACGTGACCACTCTATTTGGTCCGATGGCGTCACAACTCTACGTTATCGCTTTAGATTTTTATTTAAACAACCTGCCTTATGTGTTAGTCATCTCATGTGCCACAGCTAATGGATAAACAGACAAGCGCAACTTTTTACCAAGGAGATTGTTTTTTTTTATATTGGTTCTATTTTTTACTTGTATTAGCAGTCATGAGTCCTGACGTCAAGTGATTCGGAAAATATTACGGTAAACGTGTTCAAATAATTGGGTGTAGATTGATCTAGAAGTTTAGAGTTAGTCCGACGTGAATGGGCACGTTATTACCGCGATGTGACCGAAAATGATACTAATCTAAGACAAGAAAGAGCACTGTCAAAATGCATCTAACTGAACAAAAGTGTTTAGTGAATTTCCAACTTGAAGGTGGTAGGAATATGAGTGCTATAGATGGTTAGATTTGGCACATATGGTATATACAAATGTATGTTGAGCTAGAGGGCAAACATCTATACTTATAGCATAATACTGAATACTCTAACGAAACTAGGTAAAATTTGTGAATATAACACTTATAACCTGTATAAGATGTACTTCACTGGATGTGAATAATAAAGAAGCGAATTAGCTATTTAAACAGAAAACGAAATAAAGTCAAACAACCCGAGATTTAAATTAGATACGCAGACACTCTTACCCACTTTGAAAAATTAATATAATTATATATAAGATATTTAGAGTTTCTATACAAGCCAGTCATCGAGACATAAAACACTTAATCAATTACATATTTACGATCTTACATTTATTTATACGTATAATAAGAATGTAAATCTAGCGTGTCTGTACTTTTTAGATTGTTGTGAAAAAAAATGTTGCCGGTGTTCTGGGATTAGTAATAAAGTACATTTCAATCATTTTTAGAAATATCTGCCTGTCTGTTTGTTTAAACACGCGTCACTGCTAAAGTACTGCGTCCACAATAAAACCTCACCAAGAAAATCATAAAGCATATCCTCGAGTAACATTTAGTCTTGGTTTCATTAAAATCGGTTCACACTATCAATTAATGTCGACGCGACCTAAGTACGACAGAAAAGTAGATAAATAGATGGTGTTAATACATTCAGATGATTTTATTAGTCACTATGTTTTTAGATTTTGTTCCACACGAACGGAGTCGCGGGTGCAGCTAGTATTAAATAAATTCCGAGACAGACTTGCACCTCACCGAGACGGCGCGGCGTTATTGAACGAACACCTTAGCTATCCATACGACATAAAGAGATTTACACACAGAACTCATTTCCTGGCACAAATGTGTAATAGTAACATTCCTGTATTCCTGTTATTATAGAAATCAATTATATTAATCTAAATTTATTGGAAATTACTTCAGTATAATCTGGCAGTTCGACAGTTGAAATGTAAGGGTTGTTAAAGAACATCAAAGACACCCATCCAGCCTCATCTACGCGAGAACAATAAGGGAGGATGGAATAGTTGTAGCAGACCAAATAACAGCCACGATACACATGGTGGAAAAATCGAAATGACGACCAGGTAATGGTTAATGCATCTATGCTAATGGTTTTTTATAACTCAAACATAATGGTTATTGTTCTTATCTTTCTTGTTTCGTTCTTACTTTCTACGCTTCACATTGGAACCATCTAGCCATACGTTTGATAGTCGCTGTTTAAACTAACGGGTATTTTTGCATTACAGCGTTTTTTTACCGCTCATTAGAACTGGGTTATATGAACTGTACACAAAACACTCCAACATACATTACATGCATTTTTTTTTTATTTCACTCAATAGTGATTGAATGTAAGACGACGTCATAGGAGGAACTAAAGAAACACTATAAAGTGATGGCACTATGTACCCGAAGGTTCGTACAGTGGCATCCAAAAACGATGACAACTATCTATTAATTTACAAACTAGATCAACACTAACTGATACAGAAATACAACAATCCAAAAGAGAGTCGCTACGCTTTTAGAAACATCCCTATGAAGGCAACGATTCAGTTGGGTACAGCACCCTCCCACCTGCTTCTTTATTGAATATACATCTCGCCTAAACGTGTCAATGAAGCGAGTGATACACTATTATGCTACTTAAAAATGTATTAATTAAAAATATATTGCAGTGTTTGATGTAAATTTGTAGAATTTTCATAAGCCCATCGCACGACAAAGGGTTGATGTGAATCAATAAGTGTGCGTACGAATGTGCGACGCGGACGCGTGTCCCCGCATTCATTACCGTCGGGGTATTCATTATTCAAGCGGCGTCTGCGTTGAAAGTGGACATACTATTTTATGAAATGAACTATGCCAGCAGCGACTGTATAAATAGAAAACTAGACGGCGCGATGCCTGTCGCGATACTGTACCGGAAAAGACTCACTTACCTGTAAAAATATGGCTCGATTAATCTTACAAGCAATTACGATACTACCACTTGGACACTAATTTACTTCGTATTTCTGTTTGCGATGTAGAATTTAATTTAAATACTAGTTTATGACAGCATCATACGGCTATATCTAAAGTCGTCTTTTATGCAGTATAAATAATTAGATTTACATAATTTTCGACATATTATTTGCTAGGTAATCACACTTTATCTAATTATCAAACTTTGTTAGATACTAGCTGGTTATCATAACCTTGTTCTCGTGAAAATAATTAAGTAGTTATTTTTAATAGAAAGCACATTTTTTACTGCTTAAAACGAATAATCATTTTGCTTAATCCCTATAAAAACCGACATTATATCTGTTTGTGTAATTTTCTGCAAAGTTCTCTATCTGCCAGTATTAGATCATTGGAATCGAGTATGCCGTGTTAGAAATAACTGAATTTATACGAATTCATTAATAATTACAGAGCCGAAGTAGAAAGAATGCATAAAACAAACGTATAACATCACTTCAAAAGAAGCGTATGCAGTAATACATTCCACAGTACAATTAACCAGCTTCGGATTACCAAACAAGAAACAAGAATATTGTAAAAACTGTGTATTAAGCACGTCGTGTTGCAACTATCAGTCGTCGATGCACTACGTGTGTTATTACTTTATTTATTTCGAAGCGACGGTCACTATTTCATAGAGCTTATCTAGTACTCTTTTATATCAAGTACTACTAGTTTAAACCTCATCTGATACTAACTATGTATTGGACCACCGCAAATAAGGACTGACTCTAAAGAACAACTATCGGAACTAACCTATACGTGCTTCATTGTGGTAGCTAGCCAAATCATCATCATTATTATCAGCCTGTAAAAAACCCACCGCAGGGCTATATATCTCTTCGTGAAGGAAGACATGGACATAATCAACGCGCCAGCCCATTTGGCGTCACGTATTGGTGATTTCAAACACCGAGAAATTCACAGTTCTATGTTTTTTCCACATAAAATAGTACTACAAGAACATTTCTCAGGTTCAGGTTTCCTCACGATGTTTTCCTTCACCGTCAGCCGATACTGTTACCAATTTAACATTAGTAAATATATTCCGAATTCTAAAGAATTCCGATAAAATTCGTCGGTACTTGCCGGGCTTCGAACCTCCAGACATCGGATTGATAGTCCGCCGGTCACATCACTAGACCAACGCGACTTCCGATGAACTAGCTTAATGCTCATTACGGGATTCGAAATGATGTCGACATTGTCATTGGTAGAGCAGACCTCTACCACCGAGCCATAATTGTTCCGAAAAGTGAGGAACAGTCACTCTTTTTTTGAACCTTTTCATCTCAACATATCTTTTATCCTAAGGTCAGCTAAGTTTCTTAAAATTCATAAAACTAGTGCCTGTGATAATCTATTTTGTATTGAATGTGAAACTTGTGGCAAATTCGAAAACAATAGCTGCTGAAAACCTTATACTAATTAACATCCTGTCCAAACCACTTGCGTGACGCATTAGCATTAAATAAGCAGACGAATAAATATTTATTTTAATATAAACACGGCGTGTTCTGTACAATTTTAAAAATTACGACCTGTGTAAGAGTTGGTAACTCGACAACTTTTTAATCCGATACGGACATGAGAACTTAATAATATTGCTGAACGAATTTTGATGTAACTTTACAGTTTACTTTTAACTTTACTTTTACATCAGATAACACATATACTATAATTTATAAAGATATTACATAAATTGGTCAAAACATAATGATATGTATCAAGATTGAAAAAATCCTGCCATTGAAGAAATATCTCTGCATGCGCTACATAAACCGGTAAGATAATGTATGGTATAATCTATATTTACATACAATAAAACTGTAACCAGGCTAAATCTGTACATTAAATGTTTTATGAAGATCATAATCGGGGTCGTCTTTGTTATCGATATAGAAGACAAAAATATTTTATTTACAACTGTTTGCCTGTCTCTCTGTCCCTGTTTATGCGTATCATACTGAAAGTACTGAGTCAATTTTGACGAAACTAGACACAGTGATAACTAATATTATAAACTAACATAAAAATACCTTTTGCCCCTTTTTTTTTTTTTTTTTTTTTCCCTTGACGTGGAAAAAAGCTAATTTACTACCTATTTTTAAAAAAGGTGACATCCATTCTGTTGTAAATTACAGACCCATTTCTATACTATCTGTATTGGCCAAGGTCTTTGAAAAGTTATTATATCCTCATATAAGTAATCACATCAAAATTTACATTTCTCCTCACCAACATGGTTTTTTGAAGGCAAGATCTACTAATAGTAATCTTTCTAACTATGTAGCCTATTTAACAGATTCTGTTGATTCTGGTGTTCAAGTTGATGCTATTTACACCGATTTTTCGAAGGCTTTTGATAGAGTTAATCATAATTTACTTATTAAGAAACTATCTTTTTATGGAATTGGTGGCACACTGTTACAGTGGTTTTCTTCTTATCTTACTAATCGTCTATCAGTTGTTGTCATTGACGGTTTCCAATCTGATTCATTTAGCATAATCTCTGGTGTACCTCAAGGGTCTATTTTTGGCCCGCTTTTGTTCAATATCTTTGTTAATGACTTAACTCAGTGTATAGTTAACTCTTCATGTTTCATGTTTGCTGATGATCTCAAGATTGCACGAAAAATACACACTATTAATGACGTTAACTTATTACAATTTGACATTAACAGATTGCTTGCTTGGTGTGAAATAAATGGTATGTCGTTAAATATAAACAAATGTTATCACATAAAATTTAGCAGAAAGAAAAACTTAATACTGTCTAGCTATCACATTAACCATATTCCTATTCAAGAAGTAACACATATTAGGGACCTTGGAGTCATCTTTGACAATCACTTAAAGTTTGATATTCATGTTAATAATATTTGTTTATCTTCACGTAAAATGTTAGGTTTCGTTCTTAGAAACAGTAGGCTTTTTAAAAACAAATCCATTAAGATACTTCTATACTGCACGCTTGTAAGAAGCCAACTTGAATATTGCAGCATTGTTTGGTGCCCTCATTATCAACTATATATTAACCGTATCGAAAGTATTCAAAGACGTTTTACTATAGCTTGTTTATCAGACTCTAAGAAATTTGCTCCGTATCCTGATAGACTGAAAGAAGTTAAACTTAAATCTTTGTACAATAGAAGAATTATGCTGAACATGACTTTTTTATATAAACTTTTCAATAACCACATTGATAATTCAGAGCTTTTGAATCGATTTAACATTATTGTGCCTTCCAGGCTACCTAGATTTCCTGTCTCATTATTTGGTCACAAAAGCTACAGAACCAATTTAGGACATTTCTCCATTGTTCCCAGATTATCTCGACAATACAATGACCTTGTTAAAAAAGATTACAGTATAGACTTATTTAGTAATTCCCTATTTATTTTCAAATCAAAAATTAGTTGTTTATTTAATTAATCCCGGCAGGATTTTTTTTTCCTTAATTTTTAAGTTATTCATTATCGAATTGTATTATTTTATTTTCTTCTTCATTTTTTTTATAATTCTTTCTTCTACTTTTATTGTTTTCCACATCGCATCTTATGATGGTTAATGCTGTAGTCAACTGTAATTAGTAACATAAATAATTTTAAGTTTTTTCCATGTATGTTTTTACCTTATTATTTTTATGTTACTGTTGTTGATTCTTATGATAAATAAATAAATAAATAAAACGCAAGGGTTCTCTAGGATGACGGACGAAAGTCAAAAATTTGTAGTAAATGAAATTCTTCACAGACCTTGATGACATCTTTTTGTGCTATAACAGATAAATTAGCTAAAAATGTAAGCTACTTCATCTCTATATGTTTCTTACAAAAATGTAATTAAAAAAAAAGCCTATCACTAAGTTTTGAACTGATGTCTTTGGCCCATATAATGAACGTAATTTAGCTACGGCATCTTGTCGTTTATAAAGTTAGAAATGCAAACGAAGTTTCGAGCAGCTATATAAATAAACTATTTGTAATAACAAAATACAAGCACTCAATTGATTTTCAGCTAATTAAAAAGTATTTACCAAAACCGATACACATTATGGATCTCTAAGTTGGCAAACATTTAAAAATGATAATAAAATTGGGTTTCTAGACTACATATAATACACTTTCTAAATATTGTATTTTATTGTGTATGAATGTAGTTGAACCTTGTAATCGGAACAATGTATTTTTTTAAACAAAAGCCAGCCTGCACGCAAACAAAGACTGTGTCAACGAATAGCGATAATTCTTTTAAGCCTCATTCATTAATTGCCGATTACAAATCGATTAAAAATAATAATATTTCAACTTAAATTGAACCGAAAACTGTATTCTCACTGCAAACATAATATTTATACAAAAATGAATTAATCAGGGTTATTAAATTCACAGACAAGAAAAAACTACGCCTATTTTGTTTTTTTTAATTCGTATATATAAACTAGCGGACCTGGCGGACGTTGTCCTGCCTTGATAATAAAATTAAATTCTTAAAAGTCAACCGCAGCGCCACCTACCGGGTTCAATTGTGAATCAAAACCATTCTCGGATCCACTAGAACACGCCTATATAATTTCATCAAAATCGGTCCAGCCGTTTAGGAGGAGTTCAGTGACATACACACGTACAGAAGAAATTTATATATAAAGACAAGCGGGCAGGCGGGACATTCTCCTGTCTTGGTAATAAAAAAAATCCTAAAAGTCGACCGCAGCGCCACCTACCGGGTCCAATTGTGAATCTAAACCATTCTCGGATCCACTCGAACACGCACACAAAATTTCATCAAAATCGGTCCAGTCGTTTAGGAGGAGTTCAGTCACATACACACGCACACAAGAAATATATATATTAAGACAAGAAGATTCTAATCCTGCGTGTATAATAATAATAATAATATCATTTAATTCAGACTCATCATACAATCACATCCATATGTGTTGCTACAATTACAAGTTTACAGTTTATATTTCATAATAATAATAAAAATTTATAAATAAAGACACCGAACACATATGTAACAGTAAGTGGCAGGTCCAGGTGGATCCCCAGATGATGTTGGAAATTCACTGTACGACTGTATGTAGACGTATCCAGCGAGCCAGCATCGGAGGGCACCTGTCCGCCAGCGCGCGCAGTTTGCTGTTGAGGTTACTGCGCGTGCGACGCATGGTAGAAGCGCGCCGTTTGCGCATGATCGCCGCAAAGCCGTCGGTATCAACATCCGCGAACACCGCAGAGTCGCTGCAGTAACGCGGCAGCTCATTCAGCACCCGGAACGCGTTATTGTATTGAACGCGCAGATCGCTGTATGCGCGCTGCGTATACTCAACTCACAGGCTGCAAAAGTAAAAGGACTGACAGTACGCTTAAAAAGCGCAACCTTGGTAGTCCCTGTACACCGTTAAAACTTGCGGGCCAACATATTGCATCGGACAGACAGCGCCCTGTGCTCCCTCTCCACGTTCACATTCTTCTTAAGATCCTCGGTGACCCAGTTGCCCAAATACTTAAATTGCTCGACTTTGTTTAGAGTTGTACCACAAAAAGTGAAATTCGGAACAAAAATGTATCATTGGTATCCGGCCTGACAATCATTATTTCACTCTTCTTCACGTTGTATTTGAGTCCATGAGCCACCGCGTAGGACTCACAAATTTTGAGGAGCCTTCCGTAAAGCACCGATGAAAGGGCTCAACAGCACCATATAATCTGCGTACCTAATGTTATTTACGCACACTCCGTCTATATGACACCCAATGCCGGTGCTGCCGAGCTCGTCAATCAGCCGGTTAACGTACAGGTCGAAGAGCGTAAGAGAGATAAGTCCCCCCTGCCTCACCCCGCAATCCAGCCCATACTCCTCCGAAAGAGAGCCTGCTCACCTTACAAAGTTCTTTTGGTCCTTATACCAATGCATGAATAATAGCACAATTTCTCCAGGTAGACAATTTTCACCCTTTAATTTACCCCAAAGAATATCATACGAAACCAGATCGAAAGCTTCCAATAAATCAAGGTAGCCAGCATATACTGGGGTTTTTCTACTTGTGTAATACTGCCCAGTCCGCTTGAGGCACAGGATAGCACTCTCGGTGGAAAGACCGGACCTAAAGTCGAACTGTGCGTCATTTAGCGATACATGTTTATCCAGGTACTCAATTAGCTGACTGTCCAGTATTTTAAAAAGGTCTACAGTTGTTTATATCTGTTACATCACAAGTTTTATTTTTGATGATTGGTACAACTATAGTACGTATAAGTTGGTTAGGCAGGTGAAAGTTGCCTAAACATAAGGTAAAAATATAGAAAGCACTCTGGGGAGGTGTACACCAGCATATAATATTATTGCGTATAAAATAATATAGGACGCAATTCCCAGGTTGCGTATTTAGGTTGGTAGCCCAACATTTTGATAATATAAAATTCTAGAATAGACACTTTCTAACCGCCAAGCTCAGGCTCCAATCAAAGTGTGCTTTACTGACCAGAAAAGTGTTAAGATACTACCTATACTTATTATACTCATGTTTAAAAGATTTTTTAAAATAATAAATACTTGTTAGATTACTTTACTAAAGTACAAATGTAATACAAATTTTAAATAGTGAACCAAATTTAGATTTCATATTCAAAGTCAGCGAAAGGAGGTACGTTCTTTGTGATTATTTCAAGACTACAATTATCTGTTACTTGAAGCCCATAGCGTCTAATGTAACAGAAGACTTGCTTATTAAATAGAATTATTTAAATTTTATTGTACATTGTTAAAAGAATTCGCAGAAGCATAACTTCCTAGAAAGTATGACAGACGTCGATATCTGTTCACCGAAACACAATTGCTTACTTAAACGAGAATTCTAACTGTTATCGTATATCTTTAAATGTAATTAATTGATTTACATTAGGAAAGAAAATTCAGCCAAAAATTTCTGGCACGTAAAAGATTATAAAACCAAATATATATTAGAATAATTTCATATGTAGTTTAAATCAGAATAATCTAATTTCATATTTTTGTATATAATTTATGGATGTTTACTTCGGGAACTATTTCTCACAAATTTTCTTTTTTTCATTATTTAAACGTGTTTAATTCTGTTGCGATGCATATAAATAAATATATAATTCCTTGCGATTTTTATATAATGTAGTTCTCGGATATGTCTAAAATGGATGACAAAAATCTTAATTTGCCTTTCTCTTATCTTATTTAACTACAGCATAGAAGATATCTGAAAAGATCTCATGCACACCGAGTTCATCCACTTAGAGTTCGAACCTATGAAAAATATTTCTCAATAAAATACGCAAGCCTGCGAAAATACAATAAATAGTATTTCAAATATCACAGAGTAACAATAGAATCATTGGATAACCTATAAACAATTGGCTCCGACTTTATTCCCCTATTTGAAGATACACATACAATTCATAGTTTCATACTGCAAAAAATACTCGAGTGGATTATACCCGTACTTCACTGCGACAAACATATTTCAAACCATAGATTATTTTAAAGTACTAATTTTTTCATCGCCAATATAAAGTCCATATAATTTACGAGTAAAAAGAACTACAAGTAAAAACCGCGCGGTTTCCTTTCACATTGATTTCACAATGGTATTCAAGTACATATCATCAGCGTATACAAGAACTTTGAAAAAAACTTACTGAAGTAAGTCTAATAACACTTTTGCTTGTTGTAATATAAATATCTATATGGCACAATCATGTGGAGCCAGTGCCTATTGATAATTACATAGGTAATCAGTTTAACAAGCATTTAGCTTTCGTACAATAGTGGGCTTACTCCAACAAGGTATTTGCTTTGCAGTTACAAAATAAAATGAAAATAAAAGTTTAGTAATATAAATACGATATTTACCTGGACTTAGCATATCATTGTGTGTCACATACTCTATAACAACAATAGGTATATGATATGTAAAAATATACACAAAATAGTTCCAAGTATAATCCTCAAAAGAATTTGTTGAGGATCTGTTAGTGAGAGATCTCAGAGCACAAACCTCTTTGAGATTAGTTAGCTATGGTCTGCAATTACCACTTAAAATAAACTGCGTAGTTGTTCGTTGCAGTAGTCAATGAAGTCGTTTTCATAAAAAGTCACCGCCGTTTTATTGTAAGTACAACTTTATATTGCATTTTAACGCTAGGGCTTTCACGCGCATAAATGAAAAATATATTTCTTTCTTTTTTTTTATTATACACTGTATATTTGATGAGAGCAATAGGTCGCGTTTCTAAACATGAATTAAAAACGTAGATAATTGTTATTTCATTTATTTACTTTTATTGCAACTTGGGCTAAGTATTTCTCAAAAAATATAAAAAAAACTTTATTCAATTTAGGTCATGAACGTCAAACAATCACCAGTTCGGAAAACCGGTTCATCGAGAAAAACCGGTAAAAAGCAATCTGGTTTATCTTTTCATGATACATATTTTTACAAACATAGATAGTTACAATCATTTTCGGTGGATGCACAGAGATTGGCGTCATTTCCAGACGTCACCATCGTTTACATATTAATGCATCCTATAAATAGCTTTTAGACATTAAAGCCCCGTTGACATGGTACTTGAACTTATTGTCTGTCAAATCGGTAATGTGCCTTGGGACTTGGTTATAACACCTAATAATACTGCGTAAAAAACTGTTACTGGTCTTAGTGTACCTGAAACACGGAATGACAAATTTGTTATCGTTTCTACTTTTTAAATTATGTCGCCAAGAATGTATCGGGAGGGCAGAGTACTGGATTGTCGTCATTTCCACGAGGAATGGTTCACAGAAATGAAATAAGTACCCGAGTTTATAATTGCGATTCTCGGCGCGATTTCGGTCGTAACTGAACGACTAGCGGCGTACGCTTGCGTCACTCGGCGACGTCGCGTGGCGTCCCACGTCGCGTCGTGACCACTACGCACGAATCAAAACGCTGATAATTCACAAAACGCACCGACAATTACCTTACGCGTTACGCAATACGCTGGCGAAAATATTGTGTATTCGATACGCGCCGCCGACTTTACCGATATTAACATTCTTTACTTTTTACTTAGACCTAGCGGTGTCGAGGTTAACGAACCTGATGCACGTTCAGAACAGCATTAACCTCGCGTTTCAAATAATCTTTAACCTAAGTACACTATAACTACCAGTAGATACTACACCTACCGAAGACGATAAAACCTGCCGCATTCATTCATTTACACTAATCGATTTCAAAACCAGTACCAGTTACGCAAAATTCTTAGCAGTATGTATTCGTGCTCCGACAACATGTCTAACAAAACCACAATAAGTTCGTATACATGATGATACAACTACAATATCTATTACTTCTCTGCTGGCTGCCTTCCACTAATAAAAAAATATTTGTTGCGAAGCACGTATCGCTATTCAACGCAACACAACCATGAAAGCCAAAGCATTTCTCCAAACTTACCATTACTAAAATCAATTTCTCTGCCTACTCGATTAAGAATAAGGTGCGATGGTTCTTAGTGCTATTTATCTATATTGGGGTTAAACAATGAATTATGAAATTAATAAAATCATGTTTCTGTGCAATCACTAACAAGTGTCGCGGTCGCATCTACATACAATAGTGCTTCCGTTCCGACGGCCAACGACTACCTACAAGTAGCTAGGGTCGCCAGTTACACTCATAAAATGAATAAAGGGAGCACTAAGTAGTTACTAAGAAGGATGCTAAATATACAATGTATGGACACTACTCCGATGCCTCCTCTCGATAGAGGTCCCGGATTGCCTCCTGCGTTCGATAGCATAGATAAAGCGGAATGTCTTGCCGCGAGTTTAGAAAAACAGTGTTCACCGGACACTGACAACACTGACCCTATCCATATTGGGTCGATCGAATTGTCGGCAGGACATGCACTAGCGTCCCCTCCCGTGGATACCCTAACCTCAATAACTTTCGATGAAGTTTCGACCGCCATCCAGCGTCTCAAGCTTAGGAAGTCCCCAGGTCCCGATGGGATCAGGAACGAGGTACTGAGACTCCTTCCCGATCACATCATAACTCTATTGGTCTGCATCTTCAATGCGGCCATGTCCCAGGGCCACTTTCCAGCCGCCTGGAAGAAGGCTGTAGTGATAGGCATACACAAGCCCGGCAAAAAAGCTACGCTTCCCGATAGCTATCGCCCGATTAGCCTGTTAGATACATTAGGTAAATTATACGAGCGGCTCCTTCTGAACCGTCTCCAGGTCACGATTACAGATTTAAAATTAATACCACCTGAGCAGTTCGGATTTCGTGCCGAACACTCTTGCACGAATCAAGTACACCGCCTCACGGAGTACATTTTCTCTAATTTTAATGCCGACCCGAAACGTAAACCGAAACGCACAATTGCAGTCTTTTTCGATGTCGCCAAAGCCTTCGATAAGGTCTGGCATGGAGGGCTCGTCCATAAATTATGTAAATATCACGTACCCGATAAGTTAATTCATATTATCCACGATTATCTCACTGATAGGACTTTCCGCTTTAGAGTGGATGGGGAACTATCCCTGCCCCACCCGATACGCTCAGGTGTGCCACAGGGCTCCATACTCGCGCCCTCGCTCTTCAATCTGTTCATCAGTGACCTACCTCGGTCTAAACGGGTCGAGGTAGGTTGCTATGCTGACGATACCGTTATTTACACTTCCAGCTTGCGGTCGGACTTTCTTAGGAAGCGCATCGAAAAGGCCGTTTGCACACTCGGTGAATGGTTTCGTCGATGGCGCATAGAAGTTAATCCTGATAAGAGCGCCGCGATACTCTTCGATCCTTTACGACGTAGTAATAACCTCGAGCCCATCAGGCTATACGGAACCGATATACCTTGGGCCGACGAGGTCAAATATCTCGGTGTTACATTAGATAAACATTTAAATTTCGAGTCACATATAGATAGAGTGCGAAACAAAGCCGCTATGGTTTTGGGTCGCCTCCATCCGTTGCTTTGTCATAGGAGTAAGATGTCCCTCAGACACAAGCTCACTTTGTATAAGACGTGTATCCGTCCCGTGATGACATATAGCAGTCCCGTTTTTGCGCATATGTCGAAAGATAATTTTCATAAGTTGCAGGTTCTTCAAAACCGCGTTTTACGTAAAGTGACCGGTGCCCCGTGGTACGTCCGGAGAGTTGATCTACATAGGGACCTAGAGATGCCTTCTATCTGGGCGTACGCAAAATCACTTACGATTAGTTATTTTGAAAAAGCCGCGAATCATCCCAGTCCGTTAGTGGTATCCGCCGCAAAATACGAACCCGTACCAAATGCTGCGCGTTGTAAAAGACGTCCGCGACATATTTTTACCGACCCTCCCGATGAAATAACGGCAGTGAACGATCAGTACCAGCCTGTCTCTCTAAACAGAGCGTGCTCACGCCCACGCCCGCGTAACCACAGATCACGCCGCCGTGGTCTGGGTGTAAATTTCGCTCCCGCACACCAGACTAGGCCCCCCTCGGCAGCAGCTCAAGCCTAGGTCCGTTCCCTCGGCGTGGAGCCCTTGAGTGCGCTGCTCGCGCGATACAGTGACACAAATTTACATCACTGCAACAACATTACACATATCACCTCCACACACGTGCACGCATACACGCTTACACATGCAAGTGGAAGGGTTTTATTTTTTTTCCCTTATCAAACTGAAATAGTTTAAAAAATTATCCGATACGAAATATATATAAGGGTTGTTGAGGTATGTATGCTTGGTACACATGTATGTTTCAACAACTCATATATGTATGAATAGTTAGCTTAGCTTAAGTTAGCTCAGATAGGTCGCGAATTGCATGTATCAGGCAACAGCCAAAGCCAAGGTGTGCCACGCACCCTTGAGCTAGTTGTCAAAATAAATTCGGCTGAGTGCCTTAAGCGCTCGCCTTAGTAGTCCGGTGAAGCTGTTAAGACCTTGCTTGGTCAATAGCGTAGTCAGTTCGAAAAAAAAAAAAACAATGTATGGATACAACAATTTACATAAAAGTTAGTCGAGCAAATTATTGAAACAGATCAAAAGAATTGAAATCCCCGACACTGAAAAGGACGCTTAGCAACCTCTTTAAAACATTTACATATTTTATTTTTTTAACTGAAATCTAAAACACTTATTCGTAGAAAGCGACAACCCTAAAGCTTTCTGAGTAAACTAAAGGTCTTGCCGCTCTTATACTTAAATATTTTTTCTGTTTACAATAATGTCTTTAATAATTCATAAAATAATAATGAAATAAAAGTAAATAATTCATACTTCCTTAATTAATAATTCATAAATTCTTTCATAAATAATAAAGTTGAGATTTATTTTTAAATGATAAAGAAGCATGAAGATTAGCATGAAATATTTTCTACCGAATTCACTAATGAGTCAGTAAAAAAATGCCATAAATAAGTTTAGAAAAATCTTGAACCTGATTTCGATAATTATTAAAAAGGCAAAGAATGCGTTCGAAGCTTGATAGTGATGACAGTCGAAGGACTATGATAAACAGTGCAACAAACAGTGTTACAGACATCAGTGAAAGACATCGGCGTACAAATACTAACTGGCCATGAGAGAAAAGACGCGCAGCATCCGTCGTCTCACTTATATCAGTCTGGAATGTAAATTAGCGAACACGTATTATCATAACCCACATTCTGCCATACTAGTTCTAATCTCGAAGCAAGTGACCCCTGAATACAATTGCAATAAGCGACCGGTATTTTACAGGTCGGACCTCCACTGATAAAGCTAAGCTATCTACGACAACCGCAGCTAAGTGAATATGGCGCAATATTGAATCGGTTTATGATATCGGTAGGTCTTTGTTTTATGCTAACATTTGTTAATACCTGTTTTAAACGGACGCTTTATTCGAAGATGATGCTATAAGATTTTAACTTATAATCTATACATATAATAAAATGCTAACGGAACAAAATCTGTCATTTAAATATTTTAAAGAAAAAATACTTGGCGGGGGCTTCAAATCAATGACAGAACACATTTCGATAGTTTTTAAAAATTTTGTCTGTCTGTTTATCTATCTGTCGATTTGTACAGGATTCGAGCAAAAACTGCTGGACGGATTTTGACGAAACTTGGTATGGTAATATTATACATCGGTATAACATCTAGGACATGTTTTACATATATATCACATTCTCATATATGTACATCTTATTTATAAGAAAACACAAAAAGAAGAAATTTACGCAAGAACTACTGGACGGATCTGACGAAATTTGACAAACTCATAATTAATATTATAAATTAACATCTAGGATACTTTTTGTCCCATAAAACGCAAGGGGTTCTCCAAGATAACGGACGAAAGTCAAAAATGTATAGTTAATGAAATTCTTGACAGATTTTGGTAATATTATAGTTTTGCCATAGCAAATAAAAATTTCAGCTCACTGTGCTTCTTAAAAAAAATTACAAAAAAAAACGACGACTAGGTTCCAAACCGACGTGTTCGGTCCGTATAATGTACGTTATAATTGAGCTACGGTAACATGACATTTCCTTGCGCAATTATCAATCAGTTGAATTAGAAGCATAAAATCTAATGTGTAAGCTAAATCATATTGATGTGTGTGTTTGTCTCTTTGTCATGAAGCATTTTCTTTCCATCGATTTTCAAACCATAACGATTCCAAAGAAAGTTCACTTCAATAATGCCACTTCGACAAAGTTGAAAATATGTGTAAACGAAATTGTCACTAATAAATATTTTGTTACATTTATTTCATTGTGTAACAAAATATTTCCTTGTGTATTCTATGTACTTAAAAGGTATTTATTTATAAACTTTAAATTTTGAGATGCACATTTCTTCTCGTCGTCATATTTCATGTTCTTGTCATATATTAACAAAATATTCTGTACTAGCTGTGCCCGCGACTTCGTCTGCATGGAAGCTTATGTAAAAAACAATGATTAATAAAGTCACCTGAATGTATTAAGTCCATTTACTTCTCTACTTTTCTCTCGTACTTACGCCGCGTCGTCATTAAAACTACAATAACTTTTGATAGAGTGGACCGATTTTAATGAAACAAAGACTAAGTTACTCCCTAGGATATGCTTTACGATTTTCTTACTGAGGGTTTATTGTGAACCTAGTACTTTATCAGTGATGCGTGTTCATACAAACAGACATTTCTAAAAATGATTGAAATGTATTCTATTACTTATTCCTAAACACCTGCAACAATTTTTTTCTCGAAAATCGTAAAAGTACAGACCCGTTAAATTTAAATTTTTATTATAAGTATAGATAGATTAAAATAACACTTTGTAGTAAAATTAAAATAACTATACCATATTTATAGCTCGATTTAAACAGTGGAAGGGGACCCTGAAGTCTACTAAACTTAATGTTAATCGAGACATTTGTTGGATGTCGAAAGATGAGGAATCACTTTAAATTATTTTTTCTAAATACCAAATGTTTTAAATGTATGTGTAACTAAAACGCTTCCGTGATCAACCGAATTAAGATTTCATTAATACAATACGGCTGTGGCCGACACGGCCTGCTGAATTTGTTGGTCATTTTTGTTTGGAACTGGCCTTTAATACATTTTATAAAGTATTCAAGTCCAATATCCTACATAAACCGGTTCTATAATCTATATAACGAATAATCCCAAAGCCAGCAGTGGTTTAACGAGACTCTTACTGGTAGATAGATAGATAACTTCTTAGATTATTTATCTAGACTATAAATCATTACGCTTTTGTATAGAGTCTAAGCAGTACTAATAAAATCATTAAAATAGGAAATAATCACGCACATGACGTATTACGGATTATAAACGATAATATGTAAATTTGCGTCGAGATTTGTTTTTTCCCACTAGATGATGTTACTACACGTTTTCAGTGTTACATGACGAATTACGAATCTCTGCTTATTGGATCGATATTCTAGTATAAAATAAACTACTTAACCATCCCCAAACATACGACGACATCCGCGCCCGCTGCTACGGGGCCATTTAAAATGTTTATTCGATTTATCACCAACTACAAACATATATAAAAACGGGTCGGTATATCTGAGCCGGGTGAACTCTCAAGACTTTGAACAATCACCATTATAGTTCATACTCCCAAATATTTTTCACTGAGTAAATTTTGATTTTTATTTCACTATAAATAACCACTAGATGGCGCTATCCTAAATTTGATTGTTATTAAGTTATATACTCAATATATAAGTATATATATAAGTTATATATAGAAAGAGAACGAATTCATGAACGATTGTTACTAAAATTATATTTTTAGACTTTATGTAAATACGGAAACAATTTTAAGTCCACGGTAACGTCTAGAATTCGCTCCACACCCTATTTTGAGGCCATAACACGAAACGAAGTAATAAAGATCCAAGGAGAACCACTGATTCATGCACAAACAGTTTTTATGTGATATTTTTTTTGACAAGATGATACAACTGGTTCGCTGCATTGGTTTGTATATTTTTTTTATTCCGTCGTCCGGCAAAAAATCAGTTCATTGCGTCATTAATTAAAATTCCTCGTGCGGGTCCCTGATCAGAGTCCGCTCGCGAGGGTCGATGGACGTCGCCGATGCTTATCTTCAAGACGTTTTGGGGTCGACAGAAATAAAAAACGTAACACGTAGTTCGATTGCAAAACATAAACGAAACAACCGTGGCAATGACCGTTTATGTACATATATGTATATAAAAACATCATTGATGCAATAATATTACGATCAGATGTTCAGAAACAAGCGGTGAATTCACTTTTTCTACAGTGTAACTAAAACTGCTGTGAAGAGAAACAAACATCAGTCTTCTCTTGAGTAACTACAAGGAGCTAGTCATATTTACCATCTCGAAACTTTCAGAATACCACTACCGCAACCTGAGCATTATAAAAAAATCACGTTGCTACATTAAATGGACAGGTCATTTTTCAGACCATTTTTCTATATTTCTCAACATTCTTACACAGTCACTAATCGCTTATTAATTCATTTAATTTGTGTTTACGTCGATATGCTTGTAAAGTTATAATGCCATTATTTTTACTTTAGAAAATAGTAGTTTTCGTCGATGACACACTGCCTTTATTTATTGAAACAAATATTTATAATAATGTGCAAATATAAATTAAAACTAATTTGTGACGACGAATTATATTGAATTAAAGTAAAACCCTGCACGGGAGCTTCTATTACGTTCTAGTTCTACGATGTACATTATTTTTCAAACATATATTTATATGTTATATTTCAAGGATTTCAATAAACAGTATTATGATATGTGCCACAAAATACGACACAATCATATATCCTTGATAATAAAACCTTGGTAATGTATTTTTAATTGATAAATTAAATATTTTAGAAATACTTTTTCATACATTATATTACTTTAGATACTGATTGTATCCCGCGTTGTCGCTCGTCTTATATTTGTATAATATCATAAATTTCAATGTTATACTAATAATACGTACTCGTACTTGCTTACAGCTTGACAGCAGTTATAGTTTCAACTTTTTATGTACAATATTTCCCAGTAAATGGACTACCTAACGTTAGAATAATTAACGTGTTCAATATTTTATACGTAAGTACTCTATAGCTTTGTAATATTAAATATAGGTTTATATTGTCTTTATAGACGTGAGATAAAAATGATTTACTGTTGTAAAATCTTGATCAACTTTAAAGATCAAATTGCTACACATAGATCTAGTTTTCTGATACGTTATAGTGAAATGTTACAAAATGTTTTAAACAAAAATAAGTTTTGAAGAAGACCGGAATTAATAAATAATATTGTTGAAACTGATAAATGTACTAAATGCGTTAGAAATGACTGTTGATCAAGCTCCCACTCTCTCGTCAATCCCACAGCTCAAGAATCGCAGAAGAGATCTGTTAAATCAAATAGGCACTGCAGAACGAGACGTTCCAACCTAATTCTTAAGAGTACCAACTAATTATCTCGGATCACGGTTATTTTGAGATTATCTATAAAGTATAAACTGAAATTACTACTTAAAATCTGGTGAAGAAAATGTATATTTGATTTTTCATTAAACAAAAATGAGTAAACATAATTAAATTTCAAAATTTTCCATTTCGCACAGATCATGCACGTTGCGTCGATTTATTAACAACATTTTTGTTCATGAGATTTCCTAGTGTAGATAAAATACTCAGAAGGATTTCGACATACTGTTTTGTAGACATACGATATTATAAAAGCTACAGTCGAAACCAAAAAGTTAAAAGAAGATTTGAGACCATATAACATATAAAACCATTTCTAAAAGCCGGAATAAGTTACCCCAGTGAAATGGAACGGCGATGACAAATTGATATCCATATAAAAATTACAAAAACACTGTAACACCACACCACCGAATTAAAATTGTGCAAACGAAACGAGTAAAGCTTTCATAACATAAAATATCTAACGCGACGCAAAAAATATATATTGATGTCTTCATTTCTCTATAAATGGTATACAGGAAATGTAGATTTTGATTGTAATAGCAAATATATAAGTAAATTACTGTGAGAGTTCACCCTTAATACCTTACACAGACTTGATAAAAAATAATTTCAAAATTTAATACTATGCAATATTCGTAGCATTTTCTACTAAAAGTAACTTGATTTTAACTTGATCGTAATAACACAAAATATATGTTGATTTTTTTAGTGTCGTCTTCTATATCAGAGTAAACCTGTCGTATACAATGAATTAAGAATGTTAAAACCGTGCCACTATGAAGTTAACAAGCATTACAATTATTTATAAAATATTCTTGAAATAACGTACTTCGAAACCAATAAAACTTAACAACTACTCTACCATAAACATACATTTTTGAATCGGTCAAAAATATCAGTAAAATCGCAAATGGATATACAAATTTGAATAGTCACAATAAATCTTGTACGTCCGTGATTCCCGTAAAAATCGCAACGTTACGACGATGAGTCAGCTCTGAATCACCTTATTTAATTTCGCGACCTTTCATTCAAGTTTTAATTTAGATAAACATTACTTGAGACAATAACACTAGAGCGTGTCTCCCCCGTATTACGGCAATCGGTGTGCATGTGCAACTCTGTAAATGGCGTGTATGTACGAGTGTGTTTAGAATGATGTACGTACCTAATCATGACGTTTGGATGTATCACACGGGAACAACACAAAACAATCGCGGTGTTTATCGCGCGGCGTCCATACCGTGCTACCACGGCGAAGGTTCGAACGCGAGTGGGTGTGCTCTGTGCGCCGCGCCGCACCGTCAACCCGTCAGCCGAGCGGCGCGGCGCGGCGGCGCGGCGGTACGGCAAGCCCGCGCACATCGACACCCGTCGCGAACGTCCTATGCATACTATGTATCTATGATTTCTATGATGTTTCGTCATAACATCCTAGATTATTGTTTCGTTTATCCATTGCATCGTACTGCGTTATTGCAAAATCGATAAATATTTACTGGTGTGATTTTATAGAGCGCTTTGTCAAGCGACGTAAGTTTGGTTCATACAATGAGCTTAAACTTTCTGTGAAGGCGAATACACTAATGAGTAGATATCATCCTAGCGTGGAAAAGAGATGACTCACCGTGAGGGTGGAAAGCATCCAATCTTTTGCAAAGTGAAGAATCCGGGGTAATTCTTGGGAATTGCAACTCAGGTGTAAATTTAACTGCCAATGCGCATCACCCTTCACCTCTACTTCCTGTACTCCTCTCCCTGCCATACCATATTTAGTAAGATCCTATGAAGATATATCGGTACAGTTTCTCCAATAAAGAACTTAGCTGGTCCGTAACAAGCCAAGATTTTTTAGAATGTTATATACAAATTTTACTAGTATAACTCTCGTTACTGCTTATATATTAATTAGACAGTCATCTCTCAATAATTAACGTTATTATTATAACATTATGTTAGTTTATTTTGACAACACAAACTTCAGAGATATTTACTTCCTATGGCAGCGCTAACAATACTAACAGTTTGGGTGAGCTTTTTCGAGTAAACTAAACGGCAGATGGGTTTTCCGATAGCTGTAATTTTATTTAACTCTTTCTAGACTTTTACTATCTTCAGGCAAATCATTTGTGACTATGACTGGAATCTAAGCTAACTCTTACATTTTTATAGCGACAAAGCTTACTTGATAGCCTGTTCGTATACTGCGTCGATGGACGTAAGTTCGAATCCTTGCAACTGAATACAAGGAAAATATCATGATGAGACCATAGTATGTTGACAGGGTATTTTTCTAAGTCCGCCTAGCTAACTACCACCATCAAGTTGAAAACTGACGCCAAGCACCTATTGGTGTGTTCCGGCAACTGCACTTGGCAGCCAGTCCCCTCTAGGGTTAACGTGTTTACCATCTTATCAGACGAGATTGTAGTCAAACGATAAAACCTATAAAGTACTAAAAAAATGTTAACATAGTTGGTATAAGTCACAATTGATAAAATGGAAATAATTAAACAAAGTACCCTAACAGTTACTATGTAAGCGATTTTAGGGTTGCTAGGACTTTTATAAGACTGGGCCGAACAATTGTGAAGAGGGACTTCTATCTTTAATCGTAGAATCACGAGCTTAATATAGTTCTCATCTTAGAACCCTTAGCCTGCCACAAGAAGACCGCAGAACCACATTATTGTCGAGATGCCCTGTCTCATTGAGCAATACGGATTTTGACAAGAGAACAAGAAAAATACTACTAAGTGTGGGGTACCTAGTACCGATGATTGTATCCACCATTGTATCTTGGCGCCTTTTTTTGTAATGAGGAAAGAAATCCCACTTTCGACACACAGTCTTTGTGACTGGTGGGGTGTCAGACTCTTACTGACTAAAAAAACCGACAAAATACCGTCTGACGCGCTAATGGAGTGTCACAGAGTCGCGCAAGACAAATATAATGACACCCTGGCGGTAAAGCCTAGCGCGGACGCCAGGCTGCAACGACAGCCCGGTCAAGCTAGCTACCCGTCTACCAAACATGTGTAGAAGATTAGCAATCGACTGACAATCCAATTATTTCAACTCAATAGCAGCACTTTATTATAACAGTTAGGTTTGAGGTCTTCTTTGTGATTGTTTTAAATAGTTATTAATCGGACTTATTACTTATAATCAAGAAGTGCTCGCCTCTGTGTTATTTCTTACAAGAACCCTACATATGTGACCATCCATATGTATCCATCTTACATGTGTGATAATAATATTTTAACCAAATTATTGTGACATTTAACAGTTAGAGGTAAATTAAGCTGAAAACCGTTAATTTAAAAACCTATTAGTGTCCAATAAAGCAAATAGCATAATTAAAATAACAGTAAATGTACCACAACTGTTAGCTTGTGAAGACACTCGTATTTAAATTTATTCTGTATTAATAACTAGCTGATACATGCGACTTCGCCTGCGTTATCCTGCTCATGCCCACTACACGGCTTTCTTTACTTCTTGACGGCAAGGAAATACACATCGTTCTTTACGAAGTGCTTATAAAACCGTAGTTTAACTTTCGTATGATAATTAATAATATTATTTTTTTTTTAAATATACTAATATTATTATTTTGATATTATTTCATATACTTTTGATATATTTTTAGTATAATAAAAAAAAATAGATATATAATTTTTAATAGATTTTTTTATATAAGGAATGTCTATAAAGTGCCTAAAAAAGTAATCGGAATATATTCAATAGTTTTTACGTTAGGCGCTTACAACTGCAGACATCTATAATATGTATATAGATACATATGTATATAGATACATAGTTATTACTAGTTACGTGCACGAGTACATACGCGTTGAGTTTCATGTACAATAAACAGTGGTTTAACAAAAATCAAACGTACATGTTCTTCTCTATAATGCCTTAATATATTGAAAATTATTTTGATCACCATCTGTGATGTGTCGAAAAGAGTACATACTTTTGTTTTCATATCTATTTGAAATCTCGATGAAATAAAGTAATTCGAATTAATTTCTTTTCCACGTATGAACGATTATCATCTATACATATAACAAAAATGAAGTGTCTGTATGTAATATCAAAATATCAATTTTTTAATGATTGGGTATGAAAGTATACACGCTTCTGATAAGGTTCGACGGTTCTAAACGGATCGACCGATCTTCACAAAACTTTCACTGACAGATAGCTGACATTTTAAAAAATAATTCAAGCAATTTTAGTTTATACTAGCTGTTAACCGTGGCTTCACCCGCAGTGCTATCTCCAAAACGGATAGACCGGTTTTCACGAGACTTTCACTGGCAGATAGCTGATTTTACAAAAAGTAATTTAGGCAATTTTAGTTTATACTAGCTGCTAACCATGGCTTCGCCCACAGTGCTTTCTCCAAAACGGTTAGACCGATTTTCACGGAGCTTTCACTGGCAGATAGCGGACCTTATAAAAAGTAATTGAGGTTATTCTATTTTAGATTAGCTGTTACCCGCGACTTTATCTGCATGAAATTTAGCAAGATTTTAATATTAGAAATAATTAGTAGCTTATTGCTTACAATTCGACATTATAATTATTAATAACATTAATGATATAGAGGTCTTCCTAAAAAGATCTTAGATTATAAACGTATTACGTAAAGTGTTCCATAATACAATTTCTTGCGGAACAGACAAGCGTTTATTTTTTGTATAGTCACAAAATCTTAATTATAATAATGGCAATGTATAATAAATATAAATAATAATATTTTTAGTTATTGTTTCGTTAGTTCCTTATACAGTGTAGGTCATCACTGAGGTAGTTATATGGTGGGTTAAGGTTCCAAATGTGTTGCTGATGACAAACCTCATTTGGCACGCTCTTTGTATTTATATATCTAATGTACACGTTACATGTTACTTTTAGGTTCGTGCGCGTCGTACTTACAATTGTATTTAAAGAGCGTTTCTGTAATTGTACATAGTCTCACAATTTTATTATTCTTTAATACGGTTTAAAAAAAACGCGTGCGGAGCTGCGGGTACAGCTAGTACTAAATATATTCCTTACTAGTGCTATAAATGCGAATGTGAGTTTGTTTGTTTTGCTTTCACGTCTTAACTACTTAACCGATTGTCATGTAATCCTGTATGCACATGGTGAGAGCTACTAAAATAGACGCTGGGGTAACTTTTCTTCAGAAAGATAGTACTCTTATCACAGGATAGATCATATCTGTATTGCCGCGAATGAAGCTGTAAAGAAAAGCTACTTGTATAAAAAACTGTAGAACTGTCATGTCTGCACATTGAAAACAGTTGGCAAAAACTGATCGTGGATGACACACGGTAATATGATAATTCTACTTGTTAAAAACTTCAATCATAAAATCTTTAATTCTATTTGTTAAAAATATGGCTGTGTGTACAATGTATACGCAATCTCCAAAACAACTAAATAAATTGTAACGGGGTTTTCACAGATGATTTAAGCTTAACTTGGATGTTCATGTAGCGAATGTGGATCTTAGTGTAAGTTGCTATAACCGTGTTAGTGAAGCTAACAAGCTTTCTGGTTTTATACCTACTAATACAACTTCAAATGTCATAAAAAATCACCGGTAGAAATAGTGCTCATTACAATTAATCGAATAGTTTCTGCATTTACATACGAACAAACAGACTGACAAAAATTCTAAAATTCATCGAAATAAGGTCTCAAATTTTTAATACACACATCTTGTCTCCTTATGTTTTATTATAAGTGTAGATAAGAAAATGTTAATAAAAACAGAGAAATATTAGATCTAGGTATTAGAGAAAATCACGTATACAAAGCCTGATTCTAAAATGTATTTTATCTTGCAAAATGACATGTAAGTGTGTTAAGCACGCAAAGTATAGATAAGGTCTGAATCAAATGTGCAAATAACCGATAATTTATAACACCGCCGTATTTATTTAAGAATTTATAAACCATTTATAAAATACTAATACATTGAACTCAGGTATTAAAAATGTGTAAGTGCCGGATGTTGCGGGTTTCACGGTCGCAAGTTAGAATAACTGCAACTATCATTGGCCATCAAGTCTTAAATCGTACTGTCCAGTTAAATGAACCATGATCGTTCTTTATAATACTATTGTGACATTAATCTTTATGTACTACTAAGACAAATTAATTAAAATATTCTTCAAGTTAACTGTTTTTTTTTTTACTTCTAATTGTCCTATCCAATTTATCACAGACGTTGCTTAAAATAAAAATGGCATGGTCGTAGGGTTTTTTCTGGTGTCTCTCTGGCTAGTTACCACCCTCAAGTTAAAAATGTATCCCCAAACACCTATAGATGAGTTCCGGCAGATGCACTTGACAGCCAGTCTCCCTCTATACTTACCGTGTTTTCTATCTTAGAGCACATCGTCATTTAACATCATGTGAGATCATGGTGAAACGCTAACCTAACCTACAAAACATAAAGAAGTGTTTTTAATTTAATTTTGAATAATAAAATAGAGTACTCCTTACTTACTCTTGACGGCCAGTAACTCTAGCAGGCGCTCGAGAGCAAGCTTATCGCTTCAGGCTGAGACCTTATTGACATAATCATTACAGCTATGACCCTCACACCAAAGATTATAGAAACCATATCGTAAATTTCTTGCTAACCGTAACTCTTTATTTAACGTCACGTAATGTTTTAGTGGGATCTTAGTCTGTCATGGAGTGGGTTTGAGGGTGGTAAAAGCTATAGGATTTTTGAAGATTGTCATGTACTATATTGTGCATATCGTCATTTGTGGGGGTGACGGCGGCGCACGGCCGGCTGCTCTTCAACATAGGGGGGCCGACTGCTGGGTGCCGCCGACTATACATGGGAGTCGTGCGGACGATGGCCGTCTACGGAGCCCCAGTGTGGGCCGATGCCCTCGGTGCCGCTAGTGTGCGAGCGTTACGCGCTGCATGGTGGCACTGAGGGCAATAAGGGGCTACCGCACCGTTGGCTCCGCGACGGCCTTTGCGCTCGCCGACTCCCTGCCCTGGGAGCTGGAGGCGGGAATTCTTGCCGACGTGTACGAGTTCACGGCGGCAAAGAAGAGAATTGGGGAGCCTCCAGCCCCCAGGTAGATTGAATCCAAGAGGAGAGAAGGCCGGGAAAAGACGCTAAGGCGATGGAGGCAGGACCTGGCAGACGAGCGTTTCGGGCGTTATACTATTGACACCGTCCGCCCGGTCCTGCCGCAGTGGAAGGAGAAGTCGGGGCTCCCTGTCGTTCTGCCTGGTGCAGGTGCTCACCGGTTACGGCTGTTTCGAATGATACCTGCCCCAAATTGCTCGCAGGGAGCCAACTACCGCATGCCATGATTGCGGTGCTGCAGAAGACACCGCGCAGCACAAGCTATCGAGGCGGCTATCCAAGGGGAATAGCACAGTTTGATCCCTTGCCGCCCCAACAGTACGGTCTGACGGTACACAGTGGGGTTTTAATCCGTTCGAGTCGGACATAACCCACTCTCTCCCCCGGGAGGGTGGCGTATCCATAATGGATTTCCCCGCGTTAATAAAAAAAAGGGTTTTATATTTTATTCATAATCTAATGTCATTTTACTCTATATTTTGTAGTATTAGTGGTGTTTTACGTAATATTGTTCGGTTATTGTACACAAGTGAAGTGGATAGCAAATAATACCACGAAGCATGAGTTCTGAAATGCTACAAAAACTCTATGGAAAATTCTAATAAGGGAGCCACAATCTTTTTAAATTGAAATTATCACAAGACACTTATAATATTATTATCTTCTCAACAATGACAATAATAATATAGAAGAAAAGAAGGTAGAGCCACGCTGAA
>AP028433.1:22316414-22378914 GCA_036509395.1 Antheraea yamamai | reverse complement strand
ACAATACAGCGCACGTCTCACGCGCTTGTTTACAGTAAACAAATTATTTTTGATCAATTTCACACGAACGAATGCACAGGTAACAGTTCATCACTACATAGTGTAAAACAAAGTCCTCTGATCTGTCTGTTTATCTGTTCGCGATAAAGTCAAAAACTGCAGAACGGATTTTCATGCTGTTTTCACCAGTAGGTAGAACGGTTCAAGGGGAAGGTGTAGGTATAATTTGTCAAGGTTTTCTTTTTACTATCAGGGCGGGACAACGTCTGCCGAGCCCACTACCTTAAAATAAAATAGCTCATTAGTTAGTTGTCTGCCAGTGAAAATCCCGTGAAAAGTAATTCAAGCATTTCGGATATTCTACTGCGGCTGAAAAAATCCTAAATTATTTTTTTATGAGGTCTGCAATCTACCAGTGAATATCCCGTGAAAATCGGTCCAACCATTTTGGAAATAGCAATGCGGACGAAGCCGCGGACAAATAAAATAGAATATGTCAACCGCTATAATTTCGGCTATCTGGCAGTAAAAAGTAAAATTCCCGTTAAAATAGGTCCAGCCGTTTTGGAGATTACCCGGAACAAACAAACAAACAGATAAAATATAATAATCTAAAAATATAGACAAAGCATAAAAAAATTTATTTGGTCATTTGTAGCCAAATCCATTCATCAATAACTTGTTATTTTACTTGTACATACACAAACTTTATTTTTATAATCTATCTATACTATCTATACTAATATTATAAAGAGGTAAAGTTTGTGACGTTGTGGGTTTGTGGGTTTGTGAGTTTGTGACGTTGTGGCGTTGTAAGGGGTAATCTCAGGAACTACTGGTCCGATTTGAATAATTCTTTCAGTGTTATATAGCTCGTTCATCGAGAATGGTTATAGGCTATATATTATCACGCTAAGGCCAATAGGAGCGGAGCACAAATGAAAAATGTTTCAAAATCGAAATGTTTTTTTTTTGAGAGCTTCTGCTGTGTGTCAGCGTTAGCCCAGAGTAGTAACTATTACTACGCGGGTGAAGTCGCGGGCAGGGGCTATAATCTATATACTAATATTATAAAGAGGTAAAGTTTGTGAGTTTGTGACGTTGTAGGTGGTAATCTCAAGAACTACTAAACCGATTTTGAAAATTCTTTTACCAATACAAAGCCACGTTATTTATGAGTGTCATAGGCTACATATCATTACCCTAAGGGCAATAGGAGCGGAGTAACAATGAAAAATGTTTTAAAATCGGGGCTTTTTTTCCTTTTGAGAGCTTCCACTGCGTCTTAGCCCAAAATAACTATTTTACGTGTACGAAGTCGCGGGCAAAAGCTATTAACTAATTATATTATCTATACTAATACTATAAAGAGGTAAAGTTTGTGACGTTGTAGGGGGTAATCTCAGGAACTACTAAACCGATTTTGAAAATTCTTTTACCAATATAAAGCCACGTTATTTATGAGTGTCATAGGCTACATATCATCACGCTAAGGCCAATAGAAGCGGAGCAACAATGACAAATGTTTTAAAATCGGGGTATTTTTTTCCTTTTGAGAGCTTCCGCTGCGTCTTGCCCAAAATAACTATTCCACGCGTGCGAAGTCGCGGGCAGAAGTTATTAACTAATTATATAATCTATACTAATATTATAAAGAGGTAAAGTTTGTGAGGTTGTAGGGGGTAATATCTGGGGAGTTGGAGAAAAATGGTCGAACGAAAACGTTTCTTACGAACGCTGCCTTAATTATGAGATATATATGATTGAGTTCTAGAGAAAAGTTGTAGCTTGATAATGCCTATCACCGCCCACCGAAGTGGGCACGGGTCGGCTAGTACGTAATAGAGAACAAATAAAAAATTGGAAATAAAAGTAGTATAAACTTTTTGAATAGGAAAACAAAATAAACTTTGAAAATGTTTACGATAGAAACTTACCACGTTACCATGGCAACGTATATAATACTAACGTTAACGACATCTCTCAAAAGGAAAAAAGTGCCCGATTTTGAAACATTTTTCATTGGTGCTCTGCTTGTATTAGTCTTAGCGTGATGACGTATAGCCTGGGGTTCCCCCACCCCCCCCCGCCCCCCCCCCCCTTTTGGTCTCCCCCAGTTTTTCCCCGGGGGGCCCCCCCCCTTTCCGGACCCGCCCCGCCGGGGTATTTTTTTTTTCTGCCCCCTTTTTTTTTTTTTTTTTCTTCCATACCACTCCCCCTTTCCCAAATAAAAAAAAAAAAAAAAAAAAGCCTTCCTCGATAAATCAGCTATCTAAAACCGAAGGATTTTCTCAAATCGGACTGGTAGTTCCTGAGATCATAGCGTTCAACCAAACAAACAAACACTTCAGCTTTATATATTAGTATAGATTATCTGTATAATCGAGTTGATTTTGCGGGGTGTGTTCCCGAGATATAAAATAAAATATTTATTTATTTACAAGGTACACATTACATACAGTAAGTATAGATGTTTACAGTTAGAATTAATAGTTTTTTTTTCGTCTGCTAAATTATCCAGATTTATATGCCTGTACATCTATGCTTAATAAATATAATCATACAAACGTATACGAGTATCTTAACTTAAAATATATCGTATTAGTTGGTAAACTGTGATTATAGACTATGCGTCGAAAATTACTCAGACCAAGATGAAATATGTCTATGTCAATGTCGGCACAGCAGAAGCTACAGTCTGTGATATAGTATTATATGAGCGACACGCGTTAGCAATCAGATTATTAAAAGAAATTTTATTTATATAAAAAGGAATATGGAACAGTATTTTGGCTGCGACCGCGAATATTGGTATTATTGTTAAACCAAGTATAGTAATTATGGGCAGTCTATAATATAATTAACCATGTTATATAGGCAAGTTAATTCACTTACTTGCCTTCTGCTAGACAATCATAGGATTTGAAAATATTCGGCACGTTCAAGGTGATTAGGAAGTTTTCTTATCATCCCGTGTTTAAGACACGCGACCAAACTACGAAGATGTATCCGAGTATAGGTCTTACGCATTTAATATAAGATTTAATAATTATAAAAGATTAAATTTCACTAATATTAAATCGAATAAACTTAAAGGTGCCTAGAGCTCGAAATTTGAGACAATAGTTGAATAAAGCTTAACCTATTAAAAACTAACCTAACATCTAACCTAAGAGATGTGACTATTGCTCGAATTCTGAACGAATGGTGTTTTCAAAACGAGATTCAATGTATGAGGTGGTTCTCGCGAACCCACGGTGGTGACGAATCTTCAATTCTTTTTTTTGACATCTTGCACTGATGGCGGCCGTCATATCGTAATGGTTATAAGTTATATCACAACTTGGCGATCTACTGTGACGGTGTAACAAGTTCAAAGACAACTTTGATCGGCAGAATATTCATGAAGAGACTTTCACAACGGCACGTGGATACCTTAATGCTTTAATTTACACAGCTTAGGCGCAGAAGCTACTCACTATAATTCAGTTTATCACAACTTCTTTATTTAAAAAAAAGGATTGTGTGGTTTTATGAAACCACGGTAAAAGTGAAACTTTTTTTAACACTATAAACATTTAACTAATAATAGTCTATACACTACACGGTCAGCTACTGCGAACTATAGGCGCCACCATATTGGCCCTGGCTGCTCTGACGAGCGCCTTTCACTTTATCCCTACTCCGCGGCCGACCATCACGCGACATGCAACACACAGACGAAAAAGTTTGAGACGATGTAATAAAAGTTTCACTTTAAAAAAAAAATATTTTTTATAACACTTCATAGTTGTTAGCGTTAGATCGCAATCTCAGCTGATGGTAGAACACAATGTGGCATAAAATGGTGTCACGTAGAGCAGGAATGGCTCTTAAGTGCAACTGCTAGGACGTATGTAAACGTCGTACGGACGTATGTACGTAAACTTACCATCAAGTTATTGGTTTATCACGATATTTTCCTAAACCAATAACTCCAGCTCATTGCATTGTTCAATTTAATGTCAATCGACGTGCTGTCCAAACACGCTATCATCGACTCACTATGACTACAACAGTCAACATTAAAGCGTTTCATTAAGGTTTTAAGAATATAATAAATAATAGTTTAAAAAAACTAAAAAAATATTAACATGCGATGCGTCACTGTTAATATCAGCACCTCCAGATATCAGTATTTTTATCATTTTTTTGTCACTTTTTACAAAAATATACATTTATTTCTAATTTACACTATTCTTAATCCAAATTTATTAAATTTTATTTTCTGTTTTTTAGTTGGATTTTATATGAAAGCGTGTTTTTTTAGTTTTTTAAACTATTATTTATTTTTCATTTTTTAGTTAAAAATTTTTTTTATTTTTTTTTTCGGATTATTGCATTGTCGTCGAACTTTGACAGGTGTGCAAAGTTTGAATTAAATCTGATCGTTCAAAGTAGGACAAAACCGAGCTCAAAGGGGTCGGTTACATACATACATACAGGTGAAGCTAATAAAAGCGTGATAAAAAAGATTTAGATTTTAAATCACTAATAAGTTATAATATTATATTGTTCTTCGGAATTAATGCCCTCATAATGCCTCGCCTGCCTCGTTACAAGCCTAATAATGTACGGACGCGATGGTAATAATTCTATTTAAATGAATCTGTAAATTTAAGAATTACGATCAAACATTATTACGTTCATGAAACCTTTGTATAAATGAAAATAACAATAAAACTATATCGCCTATAACTATATGTGAACGATGGTGATGTCTGGAATTGACTCATCTCTGTGCATCCACTAAAAACAATTATAACGTGTAATGTATTATAAATACATGTATATTAAAAAGATAAACCCGATTTAGTTTCTTGTCGGTTCTTCTCGATAACTGGGTCATTTTCCGAACCGGTGGTAGTTTTGACGCTCATAAACGCCTTATTAGAGCCTAAATTGAATAAAGTGTTTTTGAATTGATTTGCCTCATATACATAGTTGAAAAAAGTATGTTTTTTAATTCAGTTAGTAAATAACATCTGCCGACCACGCGACACAAATGGCATCATGATATTACAAAATCAAAATTATCATGTTACAAACATAGGTACAGGTGCGTCAGCGCATTGCAGCGAAACGGCGCGACACCCTGGTGGCGTGACTTATACTCCTCACTGAATCAGCACAACACAATAGCTGACTCCTTGATTCAATACGATTGTGCCACTATTAAAACCTAGTAGACGGTTTTTTTATTTTACCTAAAGTAACTACTGTTTTCATAATTATGATATATACACACAGTATACATTAATTAATAGCGCCTGTAGAACCAACTTCGTAACAGCTACGAGAAAAAAATCTATACATATAATAAGATCGTAAATTTAACGTGTCGGTACTTTTTAGTTTTTTGTGATAAAAACTGTTGCAGGTGTCTTGGAATAAGTAATAAAATACATTTTAACCATTTTTAGAAATGTCTGTTTGATGGAACACGCATCACTGCTAAAGTACGTTCACGATAAAACCAAGAGAATCATAAAGCATATTCTCGAGTAACATTTAGTTTTTGTTTCATTAAAATCGGTTCACTCTATCAAAAATTATTGTAAATTTTATGACGACGCGACGTAAGTACGAGTGAAAAGTAGATAAGTAAATGGACTTAATATATTCATATGATTTTATTAATCAATGTTTTTTTATACTAGGTTCCACGCAGAGTTGTGGGCACACCTAGTATAGAATAAAGTAATATTAATTGTAACCGTATATTTCTCGCACTCGGGTTGAATTTTGTCCTGCCTTGATAATAAAAAAAATTAGAATTCAAAAATTAGAAAAAAAAATTGAATCCAACCGCAATGCTATCTATCGGTTCTAATTGTGTATCTAAACCATTCTTGAATTCACCTGAACCCTCACAAAGAATTTCATCAAAATCTGTCTAGCTGTTTAGGAGTTCAGTCACATACAAACAGATAGAAGAATTATATATATAAAGATTACGCATTCCCGCGACGCCGCACGTGTTTTTTATTATTTGTTTTATTTTCCGTGTTCAAATATGTAATATATTAAATTACTAGAAGATCAGATAAACTATGAAAAAATTGATTCGCTGCAGCGTCACCTAGTGGCAATTTATAGCATAATGCATAACATGAAAACTTAATTGTGCCACCTTTCATGCTAATATGTCAAGCGGTTATTCAATAAGATAAGAAATGCCAACAACCATTTTATATATGTATCATATACGGAGGTAAAAGTAGAAAGCGTTATGTACGTACACTTAATATATTATTATAGGGCGGTATTTATCACAGGAAAATAGTTCAATAACGCTTAGTTGCACTACGAAACAAATCGTAGAAATAAAGTTTTATATTTCACTAAATATATACATGTACTTAAAATCAAAATTAATTGATACATACCACATTATTATTTTCATCAGCCGTCTACAATGTCCGTATCTTGCAATTATTGCGACTATGGTACTGTCCCAATTAAGACATTTCTAAAACCTACACACATAACAAGTCAGGTAAAAACGTATTCATTTTTACAGATTTACCAAACTAAAATCTTTAGAAAGATTCACAAGAAGCAGCCTGGTTATTACGGATACAAAATCTGAATTTTGAAACTTCTAACTTATATTTCGTCTTATCTGCTAACACTTTGCTTCTGTGAAAAACGTAATCAAGTTTCAGAAGCCACAAACAGCGTTAACTCATTGGATGACTGTCCTTCCGTCTAGTGATGCATATCGCTCACACAATAGAAGGATGTGCAATGTAGTACCGACGGCGCGGTGCGGCATGGCGGCACATACGCACGGAACCAGTAACGTAATCTCGAAATTACACAAATGCCTAACAAACCTGTGCTAAGCTTATTTATACACCATTCAACCTTTACCAAAGAAATTAAACTAATAATCTGACCGAACACACAAAATTACATAATCGCGGTGCATACGTAGAGGACAATTAATTGCATCAAAACGAAGGCTCGCGTTAGTTTATCGATTTATTTTTATTTTGCAGTGTGACAAAGTGACAGCATTATGCCTGGTGGTACGCACATTATCATCATCAGTCTGTAAGAGACCTACAGGTCTCCTCCTACGCCTCTTCCCGAAGGAAGAATTGGCATAATCACTCGCGCCAGCCCACGACGTATTGGCGATTTCAAACTCCGACAAATCCACAGTTCTGTTTCCCCACATACAGTAGTACTACAAGAACATTTCTCAGGTTCAGGTTTCCTCACGTCATTTCCCTCCACCGTCAGACGACAGTCTTACCAATTTAAATTAGTAAATGTACGCGAATTCCGAAAAATTCGTCGGTACATTCCGGGGTTCGAGCCTACGGACATCGGGTTGATATTCCACCGGTCAAACCTCTAAACCACCATGACTATATACATTCGCAATAACGATCTATTATATCGGTGTGAAACATAGTATTTGATAGCTGGAATATAGCCAGCACTACTACTATGTTCTACCATCCTACAATATAACAGGCTAGGTCGATCTGTCAACCAAAATAACTTGAAGCTGGCTTAACCTTTTGTCTTTAAACTGAGTAAATGTTAATTTTATTGGTTCATAACGTCTCTCCACGTGTGTGTTCTGGCTGAGAATTAGGTATATTATATAAAAAGCTGGGTTTCCAACGTGACAACGAGTCGATCGAAATTTTAAGCTTCATTTTATAGTGAATTAAGATATTTGATCAACTGTGAGGCGATACGTAATTATTTCAGCCACGGCTTAAATTACTTTTTCATTACTGCCTCGAGAGGATCGAATATAACGGGTTCAGCCTTTCATCTTATTGTTATTATTTTTATTCTTGAAAGTGTTTTTGTATACCATTTACTATTACACAAATTATTCGTTTTAATAATAACTGCGTCAGGTAAATATTATCAACAATACTAATAAATAATTTCTACCGTAGGCGGAAGTAACAAGGTAAAACCAAAAAAATATAATAGCCGTAATAATGAGGGACTTTTTGTCAGGCACATTTGTAACTTTTCGTTTTTCATATCGTAATATTATGCCGAGCATTAATTGTTTATATATTATGAGTCCTGTAATATAATTGTTAAGCCAACGACTACACGTCCGTACGACATTACATTGGCCCCCTCACTGAAAATCAGTGCTGTTTTGCCATCCAGTTTTACTGAAGCATGTAGCTGAATGGGGGTGTCATTGTTGGGTAAGTTGCATATTCTAAACTATGTGTACGTTTCCATTATTTTTCTTGTTGTTTTTTATGTTTTCCAACAATAAATATTTTTATTTCTTTCTTTTTTTCTTACCTCTTTCTATTCTTATTAGTATTTAAAACTTCTGCACGTTTTAGATTATATTACATTTTTAGTTCGTCTAATAACTCACACGAACGAAGTCGCTGGCATTACTAGTGATAAAAAATTTGGGGGTGCTTGAACACGGTACGTATACCGACAATAGCGAGAAAACGAAACAATTCCACCATAATATGGGTAGTTACCCATATCCAGTTATTAACAGACTGATATTATAATAGCCATTATGTATTATAATAGTTGTTATTAAAAGACTAGATCGTGTTCAACATATGCACAAAGAAGAATCAATTATCTCGATTTGACAAGTCCTTGTAACTCGCAGCGTGTATATCTTCAAAAACATTTCTTATATTTCACGAGTGCTTGTAAAGAACTCCCTTATTTCCATAGGAATAGCTTTATATTTTATAAAAACGAGAAATGAAATCTTATATTCACATTAAAGTTATTTTAACGCGTCCGATTATCCTCAAACGTCATTCGAAATCGCGTGAACTCGGACGAGCGTTAATTTTCAATGATCTTAAGAAAAAATGTATAGCCGGCGCCAAACCAATCGCGGCACCTCGCCTCCGACGCCGGAGCACTACAATCACGACGTTTCATATCATTGAAATGTGGTTACTTTTATTTGCCGCGTCAAGATATACGACAGTGTTTTGATATAAGCCTGTATACAGGCTGGCTGAAATAATAAACATAAAGAAACGTTATAAAAGTAGTATATTAATAATGTATAAATATAATCTTTCTTTCTTATAGATTACATAAATACATACTCCAGCCAATCGCAACAACCAAAGCTTAACGTGACACAACTAACGCTTTAAAAATAACTTACGATGCATTTACAGTCTCTACTTTTACATGACATACGACCACAAAGCTCCCAAAGTACTGCTTTATTATAACGCTTTATCCCTATTTATTAACATTAACAAAATCGAACTTCAATCAAATTGTCTATTTCTGAATCAATATGAACCTAAGTTTGGTTATATGTATATTTGAGTGACACATACAATAACTCTGTCTTAACACAAATTCATTATTTTCTTTTTCGAATTACATATCTTAATCATTTTCCTTCATTTATAACAATATGTTCCACAGACAGCGCACATTCTGTATCTACATGAGGTTGGCGGACTTGTGTATTATTTACACACGGGGTGGCCGTGTAATATATAATATATGGATATTAAAGAAGAAGACAAAGTAGCTAAACGCACATCGAATAATCGAATCGATTCAGAACATGATTTGATAATATTATAAGATTAAGTGTGCGTAAACTCAACTACCGTACGTACGCTAGAAAATAAACTTAAGGGCTTTCAACATGGTCAATCGCTCAATGAGCGACAATCGCCGATATCTTTAGAAAATAATGTACTTGCCATCATGTTAACCGTAGTTATTTCATAGAAAAAAATAATATAAGTTTAAAGTAGAGTTGGTGCCTTAATGATACTTTATTCTATTAAAAATAGTCTTCCCATTTTATCGGAATTGATTTTGAGTTATCACGTTTTTATTGTAACTATAACATCACTACGTCTCCCTCTACTCTTTTACCGATTTTAAATTACTTCTGTTAAATTGTATCTATATTACACAGACGCAAGACGTGGTATAGATAATACTTTAAAAAATCTTCTTTGTATAAGTAAAAATCTCACCTAAATCAGTACAGTTATTTCGGAGATGAGTTCAGACGGACACTTCAATTTTTTTTCTATAAGGACATAATTAAAACATTCACGAACTTACTAACTTAAAAGCTATTTAAATTTAGTGACGTAATGCCTTTTATTCCTTATATTTCTATGTAGATAGTGCACCAAAAACAATGTTAACAAAGATTATCTTGACTATTAGAATACATTTTCATAACAATTAGACTTATTTAAATAAAACCAGTCACCCGTACTTTTGTAACGTGACATCATTTATAACATTTCTTGGAATAAAGAGAATCGAAAAAACAGTTTCCAACTTTGTTATAATTTATTTATTTAATTCTATGGCTAAATACTCATCCATATTTTAGCATCGTCGATTGATTGATTACTCTATGTGTCGCTGCGAGGTTCAAATTATGTGGAACAGTGCAGCGGACAAAAATTTGTTACTCTTTAGCAGCACCCGGTGAGTACGTGCAGGGGAATGAGAGGTACACTTCCTGTAGACGCGACTAACATTAGCCCCCTAGTAACATCTGTCTTTATAATGTTCTGCAATATTCCCAACTAAAATAATTTTATTTCTAAATTATTAAAGGCCGTCACTTGAACATAATTTGCAAAAATATATTTAACTAATAATTAGCACGTATAGCGTGTCTCATGAAAATTTTACAGAAAATTATTAGCAAATTTTACAAAAGTAAATTAGCTCTGTATAATCAAATAGTGGAGACACGAAGGCCATCGCTTACACAAGCATCGAACTGAACACTTGTATCATTATTTGTCACTTATAAATCGCATTTCACTTTATTGGCAATATTAATTCAATATTGGCCAGATACCTAAACGAATTTGATGAAACAAAAATTTATTCTGCTTTTATGACGTTTCATTATATTCAAATAATTTAGTACGAAACGCCCTTTTAGCTAAACTTCGGGTCGTCAAATCCAGTCACTGCCACCCGTCCTGCACACTTATACTTAGTCGAAACTAAAATCAACAATCAAAAACGATTCTCCATCTGTAAATCAATTCGCAAAGATAGCACAGTAAATCTTCTAAAATAAAAGCTCTGGTTTCTATAGTCCAACCCTACATCATGGGAAAGAATACTGACAAAACACAAGCAATTCTATAGATTCAAAACGAAAAATTGTATACTGAATTTACGAAATTAATCAAACTTAATTTTATAAAAAAACCAATAATTTTATAACAATAACAGGATTTCTGTCATTCGAAAAAAATAGACGAATTAAAATCGAACGAAGCATTATTTTCTTCTAAAGGCATACGATATTATCGCTTGTTACTAAGACGCGTATTGTATTAATTTTGCGAAGACAAAAAACGTTAAAATTAGCGGTAACCATAAAAATAATCTTATAAAAACACCCTTACAAGGACCGTCTCATCAGAACGACTTATTAAAACCTTTAACCGTTGTTAATTGCTTTATTTTTAGTTTATATTGGTCCACGTCATTTTTAATAACGGGTCTCACATACCTTGCATTTAAGGTTGTCAAGTTTTATAAGCGATTATAACTTATATTTATTTGGGAGCGCTAGAATCAATATTATAAATAAATTATTTTGTAGATGTAGATGATATGATTTTCGGTTGGCACCGACTTCCAATACATCTCTAGGTAGCACACATATTCATATGTTTTATTTAATTTGGTTAATTTGATAAACTATTTATTTTCCGCTTTTTAGTGCCTTATGGGTTTTTGATTGATATTGAAGTCGGTTAATACTTTTTTTTTTTGTCCGCGGCTTCGTCCGCATTGCTATTTCCAAAATGGTTGGACCGATTTTCACGGGATATTCACTGATAGATAGCAGACCTCTTAAAAGTAAATTAAGTTTTTTAGTCGCCTTCGGCCGCAGTGGAATATCGGAAATGCTTGAACTGATTTTCACGAGACTTTCACTGGCAATTGACTAACTAATGAGCTATTTTATTTTAAGCTAGCGGACTCGGCAAACGTTGTCTCGCCCTGATAATAAAAAGAAAACCTTGACAAATTATACCTCAACCTTCTCCATGAACCGTTCTACCTACTGGTGTATACGGCATGAAAATCCGTTCTGTAGTTTTTGACTTTATCGCGAACAGATAAACAGACAGACTAGAAGACTTTGTTTTACACTATGTAGTGATGAACTGTTATCTGTGCTTTCGTTCGTGTGAAATTGATCAAAAATAATTTGTTTACTGTAAACAAACGCGTGCGACGTGCGCTGAGATAGAATAAATGTATGTAAGTTAAATTATATTATTATTTTAGTCAATTTGACGGCCATTTTGTTTTAATTACCGCGTTTGCATCTACATAACTCAGCGATTATAGCAACGTATAAGAATAACACCGTTATATTGACAATATGGGCATGTAATATCTATATAATAAACAATTTAACACATATTGTTCGATAATGTATAGTTTAAAATTTTCATTACTTTCTTATATAGTCTAAGTGAGCACTGAGGGTGGTATATATTAGTTCTTTACCTATGAAATTGCCATTTTGTATGAAAAAATTGAAACGAATTTTTTTCATGTATTTTTTATTTGTATTAATCGTAGTAATCACCCATGCAATCAATGCATCTTTACCAACGCAGTGGCAGTTTATTGATGCCCTTCTTAAAGAAATCAGCTGGACGGGAGGCAACAAATTCTTCAAAGGCATTTTGTACTGCCTCTCGGGTATTGAATTTTTTTCCCGCCAAAGAGTTATCCAAATTCTGGAAAAAGTAGTAGTCTGTAGGCGCAAGGTCTGGTGAGTAGGGCGGATGATGGAGAACTTCCAACCCCAGTTCTTGCAACTTGGAGACCGTCTGCTGTGCAGTATGAGGTCGCGCGTTGTCGTGCAGGAGCAGCGGAGACGAGCGATTGACCAATGCTGGGTGGAGATGTGCCAGCTTCTCTATCATTGTGTTCAGTTCTTCACAGTACACATCTGCAGTAATGCTCACCCGTTTGGTAAGAAGCTGTGATGAATCACACCGGCGCTAGACCACCAAACAGTGACCATCACTTTTCTAGGGGTAAGTTTTCGTTTAGGGTATTGTTTAGGTGCTGAACCAGGGTCCAACCAACTTGCTGAGCGCTTGCGGTTATCAAACAGATTTTTCATCGCAGGTAACAATGCGGTTCAAAATTCCTTCATTTGTGTGTCTGTTGAGCAGTGCAAGGCACGTCTCGACGCATATTTCGCGCTGGCGATCATTGTGTTCCTGGGGCACCCATTTGTCAAGCTTTTTTACCTTGCCAATTTAACGCAAATGGACCAATATTGTTTTGATGCTAACGTCGAAAGCTGCTGCTAATTCAGCCGTAGATTGTGTATCATCTGCTTCCACAATCGCCTTTAATTCGTCATTGTCGACCAGTCTTCGGACGCCCGCGAGGTTCATTTTTCAGGTCGAAATTCCCAGAACGGAAGCGAACAAACCAATAACAGGTGATACGTTGGTTTGTAGTGTTAGCTCCGTAAACGTCGTTGATGTTGCGTGCCGCTTGTGCCGCGTTGCTGCCACGACGGTACTCATATTCCATAATTACTCGAATTTTTAACGTATCTATGATGACAAAAAATATTGAAATGCGATGAAAATGTAACACTAATCAATAAACAAATGACTACTTTTGGAAAAAGAATTCCATGTTTTTAAAATAAAATAAATTTGAAATTAAAATTCATAGCCAAACAAAAATTATTTTGATTTGAAATGGCCAGTACTGCAGAACAGCAATTTCATAGGTAAAGACCTATTATTAGGTTAAAGTTCCAGGTATGTTGCTGATGATAAATCCCATCCCATTCGATATACTATTCGTATTCACATATCTAATGTACACGTTACATGTTACAGTAGATGGCGTGCGTGTCGTAGTTACAAATGTTTTTGAAAAAGCATATCTGTAATGTACACACCTACTTAAAATTTGACATTTCTTTAATACATTTAAAAAAAACGCGTGCGGAGCCGCGGGTGACAACTAGTGTATAGATAAAAAGCTATTCAGTGGAATGTGCCCTGAACGGATTCGAAAAGCAGTACTTAATTCAGCTCGACTAATTTTAATTTTGTCAAACCAGATATAGGGCAGTAAGGTAGGTTGTAAGGTTTTGTACCATATACTTACCTTTGTTAAGTGATCGCTCATCGATGTATTCCTTCCAAATTTTACGACAATGTTTTCTTATAAGATAAAGATGACCAGCATAGCAAGGTATATAATTCAATGGTATACCATTGGTAAGACCGTCTCTAGCCAATTGATCCGTTTTCTCATTTCCCGTCAAGCCTATATGAGATGGTATTGTCGAGTAGTTAAAGATATTACAAGTTTCCTGCGATCATTTCAATGAAGTAACAAGATGGTAGCCCTCCTATTTAGAACTCTCCAGGGAGTTTTTGGAGCAGTGGAAATCCATATTCCATAGTATTATTTCCTATCCACTTCACGTGTGCATAATAATCAAATTATATTACGTAAAACCCCACCAATATTACACAATATAGAGTCAGATAACACAAGATTATTAATAAATAATAAAAACCACTAATGACATTCCAAGATCCCGCCAAAAACTCCTATTTGATGACTATTTGATGTACATTTTTGGCAATTTAAAAATATTCTTAATAAGGCTACGAATATAAAACTAAGAAGTATGTATATAAAAATTACCCAATAAGTTAAGGTTGACAACCCTAATTTTACGTTAAAATTGGGGATATATATTAAGTTATTGTAATTTTATCATATTATAGCGAATCGTTTTTTGGCAGCACTGTCGCGGCAGACGTGTACTTAGTACAAGTAAATATACCTGCCGTAAATTTGTTGAAGGTAGAAATTCTGAAGTTTTTTTTCGAACTGACTACGCTATTGACCTAGCTTCACCGGACTACGAAGGCGAGCGCTTAAAGCACTCAGCCAATTTTATTTGACAACTAGCTCAAGGGTACACGGCACACCTCTGGTTGGGCTTTGGACTGTTGACTGACGTGGGGGCGGCGGCGGCACTCAGCCGACTGCTCCCCAACATAGGGGGCGGAGTGCTGGGTGTCGCCGACTATACATGGGGGTCGTGCGGACGATGGCCGTCTAGGGAGCCTCGGTGTGGACCGATGCTCTCGGTGCCGCTAGTGTGCGCAGCGCATGGTGGTACTGCGGGCAATAAGGGGGTACTGCATCGTGGCCTACGCGGCGGTCTTTGCGCTCGCCGGTCCCCTGCCCTGGGAGCTAGAAGCGGGAGTTCTGTACTAATAAAAACTGTATGTAATAAAAAAAAAAGTGCTGTTGCATGTGATTCGCGACCTATCGTTTTTTTTTAACGTGGGGAAATCCCTTATGGATACACCACCCTCTCGGGGGAGAGAGTGGGTTATGTCCGACTCGCACGGACTAAAACCCCACGGTGTACATCTGCCGCTAAGTTGGGGCGGCACGAGATCTTTATAGACTTCATCGTGCCGCCCCAGCGGTTGGCCCATCAGGGAAACCGCCGCCGCCGGGCCTCGTCCTGTTAAGAGATAACCGGGTATGCACCGGCCGTCTCCTCCGTCTGCCGAACCTGTTCAATAAGAAGGTGGGCCCCCCGACCCATCTTCCCTAGATCTGGCTATGGCGGGAGGAGGACCTCACGGACCCTCTCCGCCGTCTCCTTAAAGTGGGGCGTATGACACCATGCGGCAGACTATTGAAGGCGTTGGCGATGTCCAAGAACACCGCCAATATTCTTTCGCCCTGAGAGGTCGCCTCAGTGGAGACCTGTTTTAGGATGCCGGACGACCCGGGAGGCAACGATCCTTTCGAGCGCCTTCCCGGTGTCGTCCAGCAACACTAGGGGCCGGTACGTGGAAGCGCAATCCGAGGGGCGGCCTTCTTTACCTATCAGGCTAAGCCGCCCCGTCTTCCAGGGCTTCGGGAATTGCCCGACCGCAAGACAGCGGTCAAACAGCTCCCGAAGCCACACTCCCAGATGGTCCAACGCTATGGCTAGCACTCGGCCCGGGACCACGTCGGGGCCGGGTGCTTTCTTTGCAGCCGGTGGCGCAGAGGCGCTCAATCGCTCTCCCCATCTCCTCCTCCGTAACCGGGGGAGGGATGACCGGCGCCTCCTCTGCCACCTGAGTAGGAGGTATGGGAGGAGGGGCGAGTTCCAGAGGGCTGGGGAACAGCGCTCCCACGACCCTCTCAGCCAACCCCGGCTGGAGAGCCTCCGTTGCCGGGGGCGCCTGGACGCGGAATTTCTTCCGGGCCAGCTTGTACGGGCGCCCCCACGGATCTCTACCTATCTGAGCTAACCTAAACTAAGCTAATTATTCATACATATATGAGTTGTTGAAACATGTATATGTCCCAAGCATACATACCTCAACAACTCTTATATATATTTCGTATCGGATAATTTTTTAAACTATTTCAGTTTGATAAGGGAAAAAAATAAAACCCTTCCACTTTCACGTGTAAGCGTGTATGCGTGCACGTATGTGGAGGTGATATGTGTAATGTTGTCGCAGTGATGTAAGATTTTGTGCCACTATATCGCGCGAGCAGCGCACTCAAGGGCTCCACGCTGAGGGAACGGGAGAGCCTAATTTGGTATGCGGGAGCGAAATTGACCGCCAAAATTCTGAAGCGAAACACTGCGACGAATTTAATAAAATGTTGCTACATATTAAGTAGTGTAGGGGTCGGATAATAATGGATCATGCGAAAACAAAACAAACATGTGAGGCTCTTTCAACCTCCTGTTAGACCAAAAAATATTCTTATAAATTGTTAAAACAATTGTTAATTTTCTTTTCAAAATTTTGCCAAATTTCATGAAGAAATTACATAGATCCCCAAGCTTTGTTCTTAAATAAATCGCAAAACAGACTTCTTTCGTTTACATACATATATTATTTTAATACTACGTAAGTATTTCAAGCAAATATGTACTCAACTTTATTAATCCAATACTCATTTTTAAATTAAAAATAAGTAGTTGGAATTATTAAGTACTGCGTAGATATTGAGAGTCTACAGACAGGGGTACGTGTTCACGCTATATTAATTCTACTAGGACGAATGTTGACGCGACAAAGGGAGTCCCTATCCAGATCCCAGATCCTCGCGATCCAGTCACGCGTAAACCCCTCCGCACTCCACAGTTTTCGAAACAATAATTACTTAGTAACAACGTGTCTGCTCACAGCGTCGATCAACGTGGGTTTGGAAAACAGCTATGAAATCGTAACATACAACAACAACCGTAACCATGTGACAAAGTACCACGCTTAAGTTGAAGATATGTCGTTAAACGTAAACACCTGCAAATGTGTTCCGTCAACTGCACTTGAGAACCACTTCTCTCTAGGCTTAGCGTGTACCGTTTTGGATTACATTGTCCCTTAACGTCAGGTGAGATTGTGATTGAAAGCCAAAGTAAATTTAAAAAATCAGTTACTACATTTTTATAATTCTAATATTCTTATAGTGTCAGACGTAAATAGTCATGTGTAAAGTTGTATTTACATTAAACAAATATATTTTATCAGATTCATGATATTACGAAGTATGTATGATTAAATAACACAAGAGTGAGATAGGCGAGCGAGGCTGGAGGTCACCAGCTACCCGTATGTCGGCAAATATAGACACGATGTCAGGACTCTGTATTGATCCGCCCTACAAAACTCGCCCGTCCTACTGTCCAACTGTAGTACTTATATTGTACAAATATAGTTATAGTAGTAAAACACTTACGCCAAAGAAGAGAGTGTACGGAAACCTAATTAAGAGGAAATGAAGCCGGTCCTTTAATCAGTTCAAGATGATAAATTTCTTTTTGTATTAGTTGTGGTCTCTCGGCCACAAATTGTATCAGAGTGACTTCTCCAATAGTTATGGATGTCAGCTCATTTATTACAACGTTGGAATCACATACCACCGGCTTCGATAACCACCGACAGATTACCCGAATACAAGTATTTAAATATATTTTTCGGTTAATATGTAAAAATGAACTAATTAAAAATAATAAAATAGAACATGTAATTCACATCACCTTAAAATCTCCCTATAAAGCTTTAAAAACTCCTTTTTACTATAAAATTACTAGCTGACACGCGCAACCTCATCTGCGTGAAATTGGTTACCTACCGGTTCCAATTATATTTCCAAAATCTTAAAAAGACTCATCTCAGACGCGAACAGTAGTATGATAATTATACCAGAGCCAAAATATTAAAATCAAATGTTGATTGATTCATCAAAAACAATTATACACTGAAAAAAACAATCATGATATGCAGCAAAAGTATACTGAATATTACAGACAGGAAATTTTACTAAATATACACATTCTTTTGTTTTTAAAAATAAAAGTAACTACATATGGTATTTTTAAACTTACCTGAGTCGAGGACCAAATCAACAAAAAATGAAAAAAAAAACAGACGTTCTCTACGTGATTGTTCCAATCGAGAGGGTCTATGATAAGAATAAAATTTGTCGAGTTAGCATTGTACATTACAATTAAAACACAGCATTTAATAATTAATATATATCGAAGTAACAAGACAGATACGTGGATACATTTCCACTGAATATGTAAATTATTAAGTAATGAAAATGTTAAAATTAAAATGAGTAGTTTTACACAATATTTTAAGAAATTAAGTAATAAATTTATCGGAATGAGATCGATTTTTTCGTAAACATACATTTAAACTTTTTAGCGATTCCCCGCATGTAACCTTATACTGCGGCGTATTATGAGGAATATTCAACAATAACATGGTCAACAACAACAACTTCAATTCTTAATTCTTCTACGTTTACACACGTCATAGGTACAGAAAAGAATATATACATTTTATAGCTCTTAGCGTTTGACCAAAATCCCATTTGATGTTAAATAACGATGTAATCTAAGATGGTATACACGCCAGACGTAGAGGGGACTAGCTCTCAAGTGCAAATGCCAGAATACATGCTTGGCAATAGATTTTCAACTTGATTATAAAAACGGATTTCAAAGAAGTCCCACCCACCATGCTATGATTTCAACACGATGTTTTCCTTCACCGAAAACTCCCACTTAGTAAACTTCCTTCCTATAACATGGGATCCTTCAAGCGCAACGTGAAAAGACATTTTCGCAGGTCAGCATCGCCCCCGCTGGCGACGGTGGTCGCCGTTGTTTTTGGATTGTACTGTGCTTACCGGCAGGCATAGTGTAGTCACTTTGCTGTGCTACTATAAAAATCTACATGAACATGAGCAAAACCTTGTTACCAATATTATTGTTAATAAAAAATTTCGAGCTTATAATTACTACTAGCTGACCCGTGCAACTTCGTCTGCACCAAATCGGTTATCACCGGTGTCAATTGTATTTTTAAACGCGAAAAATTGTAATATACCTAAGACCTTATTGCAGCCACACCTACGGTTTCCAATTGTGAATCCAAACTATCAAGGGACTCACTCAAACATATACCCAGATGGTATGTGAGAAATCTTTTAAAATAAGGCTACAACCCGTTCGTAGCAACCTACATATATTGGCGGTAATGTGAAAAAAAGCTTTAGAGGTCTATGGACCCCCAGTTTCTAACGAAGATCCTTTCCCTTTTTTGTAGACGTTTACTATACAGTCAATAGAGTTTACATTATAAAATATCAAGTCGATGAGTTAAATTGTAAATTAAACGATAAAATATATTCATAAAATAAATAATGATAAATGAAACACTGAATGATATCATAACTATTTTTAACTTGTATTAAAACTTTTTCAAACTCCATTGTATTGAAGAAAAATATAAATATTAAAAAGATATGAGCACAACGCGTCAAATGTCACTTGCCTGTAACTATTTGTCTAAGAGCTAGTAATGGTTTCGACAAATTTTCTATAAGACAGTTTTTTATATATCTTTATGTTCTTCCGAACAGCGTGCGGGCTACCTGGCTGTCGGTAAACGTTGCGTTTATTACTGCATATTGCACCTTTACTGGCAAACATATTGATTTTTATATAATTTTTGAATGTATTGTTTGTTACTAACTTTGAAACCCTACTAAAACATGAAATTATTATTGCCAGACATTTTTGTTATAAACAATAATTTGCGCGATGCTATTTTTTTGGAAATAAAATAAGTATGTTCTAACCATGTTAAGATAGCTGTAATGTTAATATTATTATTTTTTTTTTAATGAAGGCTTAGTCACCTGCGCGACTATATCGCCTAAATGACATACAACTATATAACAATAAGAATGACAATAAACTTAACAATAGCTTATATTAATTTTGTACAATTCTTTAGCATCTTTCGAAATGGGGTCAGACAATAACGAATTGTACAAACCAGCGTGGAACGAACCAGAAGCATTAAGCCAAGATTTAATATCTTCACTTCGAACACATTCTGCCAGGATGTGGTGCACATCATCGATGAGCTCACAACTCTGGCAGAGTGGTGATAGTACTTTACGCATCAGGTAGGCGAACTTTTTACATGGGATGTGTCCTGAGCGTAATCTCATTCCTGTGATTGCTTCCCGACGGCAAATCGTACTGTCATCAATCCATGGTGACCGTAAGGGATCTGGCTGAATCGTTCTGTACCATATTCCGTTTGGTTTTAGAACGCTCATCAAAGTATTCCTTCCAATGCGAGTAACAGCTATTTTTAAATACTGAGCATACATCCAAGTAAGTTGGTAAAATATTAATAGGAGCACCTTCGGAGGATCCTTCTCTCGCTAAAAGATCAGCTCTTTTATTCCCAGTTATACCTATATGAGAAGGGATCCATTGTAAAACAATTACTTTGTTCTTTGCTTTGAAATCTAGTAATTGCTTCAAAATAGTGTAGGCTATCGGTATTTCTCGAAAAGTCGAGGTACATCGAGCTACGTGTTGAAGAGCACTTTTTGAATAGGATAAAATAACAATCTTAATGGACTCAGTTGATTGGCAGATGAGAAGGTCTCTGCAATTGCTATCAATTCAGTGTGCATAATTGAAATATTGTCATCAATTTGAAATTTCATAAAAGTTTTGGAATTTGACTCAAAAAATGCGGCTCCTAAATAATTACCAGCTTTAGATCCGTCAGTGTATATTTATCAATATTTTGATAATATTTATTTATATATTGAAGATAAATATCTTTTATTTTAAGAACATCATATTGACGCTTTGGCTTCCAAATGCCATCTACATTTATTTTAATTATATTGTGCAAATCAATGTTATCGACCCAGGTGTGTAAAGTGAACATTTCATGTTTTATACTTATTTGAATTGGAGTATTTTTATATTGAGAAAAAATTGAAACTAATAATGGTATTTTTCTTTTACGCCAATAGAGTGATTGGAAAGGGGTGGACAGTTCTTCTGATTCATTGGTTAGTTCGTTTTTTTTGAATGACTTAAATTTAAATAGAGTCCTAAGATGTAACGGACATATGCTCAATTCACTTTCCATAACATAGATTGGAGTACTTTTAATGAAACCCCCGATAATTCTCATGGCCTGGTTTTGGACTTTTTCAAGTTTATGGAGGTTAACCTGAGCACTACTATCATAAAGAAAGCTCGCATAGTAAATTCGACTGCGTGTAATATTGAAGTATAAACGAACTAAATGTTATGGATGAACACCCCAATTAATACCGGCTAATGCTTTGAAAACGTTTAGAAACTTAAAGCTAAATTCTGCAACTGGATTGATATGTTTACCCCATTTTATGTATGATAAAGATAGCGATAATTGTGGAAGCGCCTGTTATAGACGCATGTATTCAAGATAACGTCAGTCTCAAGTCGTATGTCTACGTTTATCGTTGTTTTTCAGTGTTCACGGTGACATCTCAATATCATAATGGTTAATAAAATGAAATATGTTGTTTACAATGGAAAAAATAAAATAATTTGAAATGAATTATTTTATTTATAAAGAATATCATCGGGCACATTATTTTCAATAACAAAATTTTCTGGCAGTGATAAACTCATGTTTTTAATAGCGTTTAAATGTAACCGATTTTTTTTTCCTAATATTAATTATAAATCAAAATTTTGACCTGTAAAAGTGTGATGCGCAATAAAAAACACAACGTTAACCGGCTACCAGGTATCCTGAATCCTGTTTGGAAGGACATAATATATCTTCATATTAAAGAACCAGCTTTTCTAAAATTCTCGTCCTTCCAACGTTGCTGGCTCTCGTACTAAGGTGTCGCAAAAAAGTCTAGTTACGTTAACTACAATTTTTTGTTTTTCGTTTTCCTGGAGAGCCCCTTGCGTTTTATGGGACAAAAAGTATCCTAAATGTAACCTTGGAATATTAGTTATTACTGTGTCAAGTTTCGTTAAAGTCGGTTCAGTACTTTCAGCGTGATGCGTGTTCACAGGGACAGAAAGACAGACAGACAGACAGACAGACAGACAGACAGACAGACAAAAATTGTAAAAAGATTATTTTTGGCTTCTATATCGATAACAAAGTCTACCCCGATAATAATTTTCAAAAAATATTTAATGTACAGATTTGACCTTGCTACAGTTTTATTATAGTATAGATGATAAATCTATCGCCCCCTAATAATATACATAAATACGTATGTGTACAATTTAATGACTAATATGTATATGAAGATATTTCATACTTAAAAACTAGACATTATAATGGTATATATGACAAAATTAACATACACCAATATACGTAAGTTAATTTTTTTACACCTAACAATTTTTGCTAAATTCTCCTACACAAGTATTATAAACGTTGATTATTTTCAGATATTATGTTCTTCTCGAACGCTGCAGAGCCGTAGTCAAAAGTTATCTTCTTCATGTCCCCCCTGAAGTATTTCAAAACCATGGAAGAATTACTTGTAGTTGTAATAACTAGTCGTGATTTACAATCCATTTATTGAAGACAATTCGACAGAGTATGAAAATCATAATATGAAGAATATTTGAAAAATATCTATCATCATTATGATATATCATATCATATAGCTATCGCCATCTAACCTACAAAAAGACACTACACATTTTTAGTCAATTACAATCTTCTACACTTGTCTTGATTTCTAAACGTCAAAACTTGGTTTTCCATTACGGTCATCTGGCGTGCAAAAATAAAACTGCGATGTAGAATTGACACATCGTTACCCATTGAAACCGCCACCTAGCGTTGAAAATAGAATAAGTATTGACTTATTACAAAGACGATTGCATGATACCACGCTAAAAAGTTTTGGACTGCTGAAGTTCTGTGAAGTTTAGCGGGGGGGGGGGGGGTTGGGGGGGGGGGGGGGGGTGGGGGGGGGGGGGGGGGGGGCGGGGGGGTGGGGGGGTTGCGGGGTGGGGGGGGGTTTGTGGGGTGGTGGGGGGGGTGTGCGCCCCCCGACCGCGCCCCCCCCACACCCCCCGGGACACACCCCCCACTGCCACACTTTTGCGCGTCTCGCTCCCCCGGGTCCCCCGGTGTATCCCCCCCTCCCCCGGGGGGGACTGTCCCTCACCGGGTCCCCTTCCGGCCCGCATGACCGCCGCCACCGGCGATGGATAGTATGTTTTTTGGTGGTCCCCATTTTTTTTTGATTTTTTTTTTTTTTCCCTTCAGCCCAACGCACACACTTTTCCCAACCAAAAAAAAAAAAAAAAAAAAAAAGTTCTGTACTTAGGGAAGCTAAATTTTGGGTATGGAAAAAGAACTAGTATTATCATTTGGGATTCTAACAAAACGGAATTTATTATTGGTAGTCTCTTTACATTGTCAATTTCAATTATTTACCCGAAAAGCCTTTTTTATATATAGTCTTTCTTTTGAAGAATAGTATTTTGTATCCAAATTGTATTAAGCAATGAAAGCTTAGACGCATTGACAAATATTTCCCAATGTGACTTCTCAGCATTGTAATAAGTTCTCAACCAGGCGCGGATATATTTAAACAATTAAGTTATATAAAACATATTCATATTCATGATTATCTCAAATTACATGATACGTATTTCACACGTGTCGGATGCGATCTGTAATAAGTCGAGTTCAAGATATTAATATTGTATTTTATCTTTAAGTAATTTAGAAACACATCGTTAGGAGATTGTCTCTTAATTTTTAATTGTTTTATTTTAAAGTTTGCCAGTCATACACAATAAACGTGTTATATGATACTTTATGACCGCGGCTTCGTGCGCTTTTATTATTATTTTTTGTAATTATTATATCGTGTAATAAGTAATCGAGTTACTGCGAGTTGTATAGTGTACAAAAATCAACGTATACTAATATTAACGAAGGCTGATTAAACGAAACTTCTGTATCGTTTAATTGATATGCTACAGCCCCATCTAGTGCTCAGCAGCAGTCAACACTTTTTCAATGCTCCACTCTTAAGGACGCGCTCTCAAAAAACGTCCATTTTCACTGTTTTTCGGTAAGAATTACAACAAAACTATTGAACTTTGGTAAACATAATGACTAACTACAGTTACATTGAACCTTTAACAATGATGTACCGATGATTGTTTTTTAAAATGAATAAGTTTCCATTCAAAAAAATCAATTCTCCGTAGTCCCCTCGCGCAAAATAGCCTAGCTTTCGGTATGAAAATCTCAGTAAATTTACGTTTTTCTTAATAAAAAAAAATACCTGCTTATGCTACATATAGACAAGTTTAAATCACATAAAATAAAATCCAAGTTGTCTACACTACATCTGAGAAAAAAAAAGTATTTAGTTGTACACAAAATATCTCAATTTTAGTCAGTTACGGAGACCTTAACTCCTACGGAATAAGGTCCAATTTATTTCTTTATTTATATTTGACGTAAACAAAACTATAGGAGAAGGATTCACGTCGCGCCAGACCGCGCTACTTGTACGACTAATAGTCTGTGGACGCAGTCAGGCGCCGTAGCGAGTGGAGGTGTACGTCGCTTTGCACTCGATTAGAAAAAAAAATATCGCTGAAGAAATACGTATACACTTCACAAAACGTTTTGATCATTTTGAAAAACTAACCAATTTGTTATAGTGGTTTATATTTCTAGTAGTAAGAGACACTGTAATTAGGTTGAAACAAAAACTCTAAGTTTGATTTTTATTACGTTACGAAAGCTTACCGCAGGACTTAACAAAGTGAGCTGATGGTGGTATCCAGAAGTTGTTATCGAACTCCTTAATGGGTAGAAATAGATATCTCATCCTTGTAGTCCTTTTGTTAGTAGTGACGAGAGCTTACCACAGGACTCAACAAAATGATCTGATGACGACCCACTTCAAAAACTGTTATGGAACTCCATGATGGGTAGAGACAGGTATGTCTTGTTTGTACTCCTTTCGTTAAGTAATAACAAAATGACCTCATAATGGACTCTCAGATACGGCTAGGGAGCTCCTTCATGGGTAGAAATAGATATGTCGTATTCGCATTCTCTTTGTTATATTTTATTATTCTATTCAGAATATCTACAATAATATCATAAACACGCTGCAGCATTTACAAACAAATGTAATCTTTTAAAAGAATCGAGTATGCTTATTGTTTATTAGAAGATAGTCTCTCAAGTCTTGTTTATAATTAAGCGAATTATTTGGTGAAAAGTCTATCAAAGCTAGAGATGCAAAGTTTGTCGGTGGAATTAGGGTTCGTTTTACACAAAGACCATCACATGCTGCCCGTTGTGCTACAGCTATTACAACTTATAATTCAGGTGTTTTGTGGTATGTTGTTCACAGAATTATTTGTGTGTTGTGTGTAGGTAGTAGAGCATGAATGGGAATGAATGGGTCAGCTCGCCCGGGGTAGTACCACCCTCTCATAAAAAACTGACGTGAAGTAACAGTGCTTGCATTGTTGCGTTTCGTTCGGTCAGTGAGAACGCCGGAGGCCCACCTCTCCTCCCCTCTCCTCTCTCCCCTCCTATTTCCCCCAAACGCAGGTTGGCAACGCACTTTCGACTCCGCTGGTGTTGTTAATGTCCATGGACAATGGTGATCACTTAACATCAGGTGACCCACCTGTTCGTTTTGCCTGCTATGACATAAAAAAAAATATTTTTAATATAGAAGCAAACGCTAATTTAAAAATTCTCCTATCTAAATCTCTGAGCGCATACTCAATGTTTGTAACTAATATCTACATGTACTAAAATTCAGTTATCATGATATAGATAATCACCTAGCCCATGAGGAATTAAACATTAATCAGACACTATGATATTTTCTAGCGTAAACTCTATATTTCTAGCTACTCTATACTAAACAAAAATTTTGTTATCACGACAAAGATACGCATCTAGCCCATGAGAAATGAAACTTTCATCCGATACTGTGAGACTAAACATCTGAACCCAAACCTGATGTTTGTAGTTACTATGAATACTAAAGTTCAGTGATACAGTGTTCCATAAAATGAAACGTTAATCTGACTCTGTGACTAGACCTCTGATTGCAAAGTTGATGTTTCTAGCGATTATCGGTACTAAAATTCTGTTATCATGATACAGCTACTGATTTGGTCTATTAGAAATGATACTCTCATCTGATACAACAAGACTCAGCCTCAGAGCGCAAACTGTTTCTAGCTATTATCAATATTAAAATTCTTTTATCACGAAATAGCTCTCATCTGGTCCTTAAGATATTAAACATTTAGCTGACATTAAGCCTTTGAGTGCGAACTCGATGTTTCTAACTATTATCTATACTAAGATTCAGTTATCATAAATACCGTCTTCATCTAACTTAAAAAAATTGAAACCTTGCTCATACACTGGGAGACTAAACATCTAAGTACAAATTTGACGTTTCTAGCCATTATCTAGACTATGATCCAGTTACCATAATACTACTCCTCATAAGAATGTTGAGAAATTATACCTTGATCGGGCACTAAGGAGCTAAATATTTGAGCACAAATTCGATGTTTGTGTCTATTACCTATACATATTTAGGTTTAGTTATACTGTTGTTGACGTAGTATGACCTTGAGAAACTATAATTTATTTTGGTACTATAGTATCAAATACAACAAAAAGTAGAACATGAATAATAAGAAAATATTGTAATATTTTTTATAAAAGTATCAAAGTCGTTTAAAGTGCGCTATAATCCCCCGCTTATCAGTTGTGTTAGTGTGCGTGAGTTGACGTGTCTAGTAGGACTCAATGCCAAAATTGAACCGCGAAAAATTGAGAGCGCGTCCTTAATTAAAGCCCAAATAATAAATACGGAATACGTTTAATAATACAATATTTATATATTATAAATAAATAATTATAATATATTTAAATTATATGGGCCGAAAATGGAATTTATTTTGGGGTTTGCACAAAGGCTTTGGCCAAACCTAGGATAAACCAGTCATTATGGGAAGATATTTTATATTTACTCATCTATATAGACAACGGCATTAACAAATATATTGTGGTTATACAAACCATAGCATTATTCATGTTATATGACTTTTATATTTACAGCTAAATGATGTCAACATACCATGTTGTCACATTTTATAAATGACTGGATTTCCTGCTAATGACAGGTTAACTATTTTTAAAACTAATTTTATTGTATAATCAAATAATCTTTATTAAAATTTGATTAGCTGCGGAAACCATTTCGAAACTGTGCACATCAACTAATTTATCTACGAAATATTGTAAATAAACCAAAATGTTTACAAAATATTCTTATAATACCACCACCGAGCAGAAAAATAAAAATATATCTCTTGGAGTTTAATAAATATAAATGAGAGTAATATTCAATAATGTAGATTACATCACAATGCTACTAGATAAATAATAATACTCATATACGCCTATCGAAATTATTATAGCATTAGTTTCCGAAAATGGTGTAAAGATAAATTAATTTCAAAAGGGATTTCTATGTATAAGCAGGTTCTTAAATACAGTACCGTACCTGAGGTATAACAACTCCAGGGCTAAGGGCCAAATCTTTATAGATTTTAATTACAAATTTTAACACCTATATTTTTTTATTTTAATACTCAAATATTCGAAAGATTTTCTTTATATAGGAACAGACTTTGTCCTTCGTCCCACATATGCAAATAATATAGAACAATAAAATCAAACAGGTCACGTCAGCGAAGGTTTAGTAAATGTAAATAAAAAATGTCTCAAAGAAACATTCATTTTAGTAATGGGAAAGATTTTGATAATACCGTCGCCGGCTGCCAAAGTGCATAATAAAGGGGCAGTTATAAAGCTTTCTCGCTACACGTCAGAGCCCGTTTCATTTCATTTGAATCTCTGAAGCTTACTGTTTCGCTACTATGGTATGAGAAGTAACTGCTGCTTAACCTAGATCAGGACCCGACAATACAAATTCAACTATAAATCTATACGAATAGAGTGCAATTGTATCAGCCCCAAGTACTACGTGCTGAAATCGTGAGACAGAGTAAAATCAACTTTATAGTGATTCTCGTTACGTTTAATTTTAACAAACATATTGGTTGATTTAACAAAAATTCATCTAACATTTCGCAGAGGTCAACTGCCTTGGAAGTTTTCAGTGATTTGAGAAACGGCATCTACAAAGACTTCTTTTGTACCGTTGAAACAATCTGTGGAAATCTTTATCCCGGTTCTTGTGAATTAAAATGAAAATTCTGAAATCGTGTTTTTACAAGAGAAGACTCGCTCTCGTAGTACTCGGATAAGGGCTTACACTTGGATTCTTTATATAGAGATTTTTTTTTTACCTTATGCAATAAGTAAATCAATCTCAACCGGGCATCGTACTTCTTACTGAAGAAACAATACATAAATGTGGAAAACTAGTTAGATCTAACCAAGTTTTCTAATTTACTCGCAATTTTTTCCTGGACCACGATCCTATTGTGTTACCAATTAAAAACAAATTATTAGAAAATGCTTACGAAATGGGAACAAAACGTTCTAGAACCAACGGATTGCAAATTCAACTTTCCCGTGCTATCAGCAGTAGTAAACAATGAGATCATATAATTTTTTTTCTAACTAAACAAATATGTTAAAAATGTTTCCTCTGATTATACGTTTGTCAATACTAAAACTTTGTAAGAAAATGAGTAAAACGTTATATTTCGAATAAAATTCGACAACGATATTTAAGTTGACTTTAAATTGTCATATTTTTGTGGTAATTTAGCAGCTATTTTGTCTAGTTCCAGTCGAATTCAGTTAGCATTCTCTATCTGTTACGTATCAAAAACTGTTTCCACTACAGTGTATGTAATTGTAGATTGTTAATTAAATTGTTATAATATTCATTATCTTGTAGCAATGTCACTGAAATTAACATATGTAATTCTTTTAGGCTAACCTTTAAAAGTAGCTTTCATAGATAGCTTTTGCTCACGGCTTCGCTCGCGTTAGTGTATATTCTAAGAGTAAAACACATCCTATTTTACACACAGTTAATGTAGCTTTAGGTAGCTGTAGGTGAATTTTTAAAGCCGATTATTTTTTAGTTTATCCATTATCTTTTTATAATACTGGTATAGTATGTATGTGATGATATCGTTAAAACAATCATGTAGAGTAAATTAATTTGAAGAATGTAGAATACCTAAGTACTAAAATATCGTGTGACTTTTTGAAACCATGATGCAAGGGAAACTTTTTTCGGATCGTAGGTACATAACTGAAAATTTTCGAAAAATTATTCGAGTTAGAGAATTAAAATCGCTTTTTTAAACTTAACTTAACAATTGTAAAATGGGAATGATAATGGAAAATCAATAGCGGATAAGATATTCAACTATAAATTTTAATTTCAATCTGCTTATTAGAGTACGGAATACACAATAAATACAATCATTCAATTGATAGACGCATGTTAAATACTGAGCAAAATATTTATTTAAATCATTTAAACATTTTCAATTGAGCCATGGGCGCCACCATTTTGACCTTGACTGATCTGCCGAGCGCCTTTCATTACACCCCTACTCCGCGGCCGGCTGTAATGCGACATGCGATAGATGGACGAAAAACTTTAATGCAATGGAAAAAACCGTTTCACTTTCAAAAAAATTGAGCCGTCACGGGACGCCTGACAAATGTGAAATGTGTGTTGTTTTGTATAAGTTATATGCCTAAAAGAACAGATTACGACAGGAATCAGCTATGGCATAATCAAAAGATAAAGCATTACAAGTTAGTTCCATAAAATTTGTGTTTATTTATATTTATTCTATTGCATAAATATTTATTTTTATTAAATACAAAAGACAAAAATTCAACAAGGCGCAGGCGCGGTGTGTTTTGCGACATTTATCAAAGGGCGCTAAGTCGTCGGTGCGTGCCGCGTAACACAAGTATATATATATATAGTATAGTGGCCGACAAAGCAATTTGAATCTTACAAACATATGAATAGGGTTGTAAATGGTATTGAGTATCTCGTTAATAGTACAAAGTTCGTGTTTTGCGTCGCCACGTCGCGCCAAGTCAAGATCAGGTTTACCCACGCCTATAGATGTTTCACATCAATAAACACTCCCCGAATCTTAAAGTGAAATGTTTGTGTCTGTGGTCTGCAGTATTCTAATTGTCTAACAATTCATGGAAGAAATGACCGTATACACTAACATATTGCAAATTATTAAACCATGATATCATACCTAATATATTTTTCCTGTTCCATAAGTATGTTGCCTACCTTTTGGTTATTATTTTTTTAGGTATTTCGTAGAAAACGGTTTGATGATAAATAGCCATGTGACGTGTATAATGTTGCTAGAATTGTGGTTAGGTTACAAATTACTGGACTTTTAATTAAAGAGGCAACGTGGTAGAATATTTTGTTGTGTTATCGATGTCGAAGTCTTTAGTGTAGCTGTGTAATTCTAGCTGCTGCACTGAAAACTACTTTTATGTCGTTAAAAAATTTAGCACGACGAAGTAGAATGCAAAGGGTTTATTAGATTTGAAACAAGAGGGCTATGAGAGTATTTAACAAATCGATTAACGCTACACGAATCTCGGTAATTTTATATGATTATAATTGTAATAGAAAACCTACTTTGCATATTTATATTTCCGAAAAAAAGTATCAGCCTTGAAATTTAAAAACGAATAAAAATATCGAATACTGAAATTAATATTTGTTTTTGAATGTTTATTTAATATGGATTTACATAAATTTATTTTAAACAAAAAAAATACAACAAAAACTTCGCTGAGGACAGGATTCGAACCTGCGCGGGTAGTACCCATTGGATTTCAAGTCCAACTCCTTAACCACTCGGACACCTCAGCTTCGTGAATCCATTCCAAATTATCCATCAGTATACATATATAATATGTTTGACAACACAAGTTAAATAAACATATAATTATATCGATGGTGTCATGATGATGATGGTGATGGTGATTGGTTGTTAGCGGTCGATATGCGATATGCACAAATATACAATGCAAGCATAACAATAGGTCGTTATAAAGAATCATTCATCAGAGATCATTTTCTAATAGAAATTACACAGAAAAATTCGAGAAACCATTGTTGCCGGCATAATTGTAAGGGATATGTAATCATTTAATAGACAAAAAATTTATCGAATACATTAACACAATATTACATTACATTATTGTGGTTTTTAGTTGTGATTATTCGTGGTCAAAATTAGTGATTCACCTAATGCTGCCAGATTTTATGCACCTTTATTTAATTATGAAAAATTATCGATCGTTCCATAGTTTACCTAAAGCCAAGTCTCAAAGGATTTTGTTTTCTTTTGTTAACTTGATATCTTCGTACAACAGGGTCGGAGACACCTAATATTCATCTCCCACCCTCCCTCATCTCCCAGCTTTGATGTCTGAAACTTTCCCGAGAAAACCTTTCCTTTGTAATTTGAAGAACTATTTACGTAACAAAGTTGTATGTTGTATCGAATATATTGCGATGTTTTTATATATGGATTACTCCATTTAGACCACGTTTAGTCACTTATATTTTATTGCCTAAAGCAATATTCATTGATCAAATGAAATGTCTGTTTCGAATTGTCCCCGAAAAATTTAAACCGACTTTAATAAGATTTTTACTAGTAGATACGTATAGTATTTTTATTTATAGTATGCTTTTGAATAAGGGCTGTACCAAAACATTTGTAAGTTGGCAAAGCATAATTAAAAATTAAAAGACGATTATTTCAGCTTAAACACGTTGTTGTCATAAGATTAGCTAACTAACCATTTGTGAGAAGTTTCGTGCATCAGCTAAATTAAGGCATCCTTTTTCATTATAAGTTTTCGTATTAAGCTGGTCATTCAATAATAGAATTTGAGCCCAAACTATGGTTTACCTAATATATAAAAAGGCGAGTCTTAACTTTCATTATAAGACAATCTCTACTTCCTGGTCTAAAAGAAATCCAAATGGCGAGTGATTTTTTCTTCAGTAGTTCTGAATAACTCGAAATTTTGTGCCGAAAATATGTAACGCTCCACGCTCTGGCGCGGCAGTACAGTGAAGCGCACTCGAGCGTGATGTATTCGTTTGAACCTACCATTCTCGTAGTCACAAAGCGAACACTTGCGGCGCGGCGATGCAATCCGATGCCACTAGAAACACATTTTCCCGCTAACATGGGAGTTCGCCTCCAAAGCATATGGTACTCAATGGTGCAACGGTACCGCTGAACATTTTCGTCGTTTGACTATAAGTTATACAGACTATTATTTGTGCTTCGCACACATAATTATATGTAGTAAAATTGTAGACAATTTGGTATTTAAACATTAATTATGAGTTGTGATTTTTTAAATTATTATTAAAAATTCTAATACCACGTCAATTGAGGAATATCAGACTTCCCGTGAAAAAAATGAAAACAGATCATTTAAGTGAAATATGGACAATTAAAAATTAATTGTACAGACAATGCAAATGTAATCATGCATATATGTCGAGGCGTACACCTGAACAAACAAAATAAGAAATTATGTTCACAAATTCATTACTCCACTAGTAGCTGAGGTGTCCGAGTGGTTAAGGAGTTGGACTTGAAATCCAATGGGTACTACCCGCGCAGGTTCGAATCCTGTCCTCAGCGAAGCTTTTTTATGGTCGCCACAGCTCATCAGTTCCTTTGAAACTCTCTTAAGAAAGTCAGTAAAATATCTCGCTGCACTTTTAATACTAGTAAATGAATCCTCGGTTCTAGTGAATACGGTACACAATACAGAGATATATTCAACTTTTTTTTATACTCGAGTCAATTGGCCAAAACAAATGCAAAATTACTGATTTATAACTTAATTAATTGCCTTTAACTTTGAGACCAAGGAATCCTCAATTTTCAAAAACGGGTTTTGGTATAAAATTGATATTAATTACGATCACTAAAACTCATGCTGCTATACATTACAATAGGTTAAGGCAGTTATCGGCAAACCGCGGCTCTTACACTCCTTGGCTTTTACAAAATGTTTACAAAAAAGAGGCACATTTATATAACGCAACAATAGCAGGGCTAGTCGCTCGCAAAAATACATACTTAGCAAAAATAATGATCAAGAGTGTAATTTTTATCCAAATTCCATAAAAAGGTATGTATTAAAGCAAAGCTTAATTAAAAAAGGCTTTTTGAATGAACTTCAATTTTTTTTGTTACATTTGACCATAACTCTTTATTATGACGAGTAAGTCGAGAACTGGGTTAAGGCAATAAAAAAAAGACTTTATATAAAATATCTTGCTCAGTGTACGAAATCCCATAAGGTACTATCAACAGTTTTACCTTTATTTGAAACTAGCTGTTACCCGCGGCTCCGCACGCGCTTTTTTAAAATGTATTTAAAATGTGAAATTATGAGTAGATGTTGTACATTATAGAGATGCTTTTTCAAAAACATTTGTAAGTACGACACGCACGCCATCTACTATAACATGTAACGTGTATATTAGAAATGTGAATAATAACAGTGTATCGAATGGAATGGGATTTATCATCAGCAACATGCCTGGAACTTTAACCTACAATATATCACCCTCAGTGCTCACTTAGACTATATAAGAAAGTAATTAAAGTTTTAAGCTATACATTATCGAACAATACGTGTTAAATCTTTTATTATATAAATCTAATATACCCGTATTGTCGATATAATTAAGTTAGTGTAATACGTTGCTATAATCACTGAGTTACGTAGACGCAAGCGCGGTAAATAAATCAAAATGGCCGCCAAATTAACCTAAAAGATAATATAATTTTAATTACATACAAACATATGACTTTCAATTATGTACTTGTTAATTATGTACTTGAAGTCCAGTAAAGCAAACGTCTCACTCGCTTGTTTACAATAAACAACATATTTTTAATAAATTTCACATGGACGAATGCACGGGTAACAGATCAATAAATAAAATAGAATATGTCAACTGCTATAATTTCGGATATCTGCCAGTAAAATTCCCGTTAATATAGGTCCAGCCGTTTCGGACATAACCCGAAACAAACAAACAAAATATAATAATATAAAATACCAACAATATTTAAAAAAATATGTTTTTGTTACTTGTAGCCAAATCCATTCAACAAAAAGTTGTTATTTTAATTTCATTTTCCCCCCCCGTTTTTTTTATTTTATAGTTGTTTTTTTTCCTTTTTGTGTCGGGCCTTAAACCCGGTTTTTTAAAAAAAAAAAAAAAAAAACATGACTATATAATACTAACTACTCCGAAAGATAAACCAAAAAAATCCCATTTTGAAACATTCTTCTAGCACTCAGCTCCTATTTCTTAGCGTAATGATATATAAAGCTTCCCGTAAATGTATAAATGAAGATTTTTTCAAATCGGTCCAGTAGTTCCTGAGATTATCGCTTTCAATCAAACAAACAAACTCTTCAGCTTTATATATTAGTATAGATTACGCACAAAGGCAGGACCTTACGTTAAAGAATAAATCTTTAGATAATGATTTTTTTATTCCACGTGGAATTACTTCGTGGCAAAGTTATATTTCTTATTAGTTCGTTAGTAAATTATATTTGTTGTCAGTTTTGTAAGGACAATAACAAACAACTGATATATACCCACCAAAACTAACAGTACAGAATCTAAGGCTAGGTACGAATCACTTTGTTACGTGTTTGATATTATCTTCATTCATATGTATGTAATACGTATACATTTGTAAATGTAACGGAATCTTTCAATATACTGTTTATCGATTTTAAGACATTTAATTATTTGGGAAAATTTACACATGTATTAACTACTGATTACAATACAATATTATAATTTCATAACTATATCCCAAAGTCCTTGCCAGGACACAGGACAGGAATAATCGAGATCAAAATTACACATTATAGTATACAAGCGCCATCTTTAAAATGACAGAAGAAAAGGTTTTTATCGAAAACACAAAATGATACAAAAATGATGTCATAGATGTCACTAGGCAGGTTTTCTACATATTTCTTGAAATTTGCTTCAATTAAAAAAATATTACAATTCAACTTATTTGGTATTAAAATCATACAAATTGAAAATTGCAGTAATTTATTTATATTAACTACATTACCACTACTTTTGATTTTGTGCTATGATTAAAAAATAATAATTATATTTAACGTGTAAGGGAACGACATTTTGTCAGAGTTGTCAACTTATTAATTTTCCCACATAAACCAAATAAATAAAATCATTATAATTTATGTGGAGGAAAAATTGATTCCACTAGCAAAAAACTTTGTATATTTTATTTAGTTACTTCAATAATTAGAACCTAGTAAATTAACTTTCACCTGTTTTTATTCATTTTTAGAATAACGATGGGTTACGTTTGGAGGATATTTATACGGACGAACTTGTAACCTTGTGATTTTTTGGTAATAATAATGTCAGCTGTCACTTTTATGTTTTTGATTTTACTTACATAGGTACCTACCTGTACTATACGGTTAATAACAGTGTTATAATAATAGCCAATATTTAGATACATTATAAAATAACATAAAATCAACTTTACATTGCGACGCAAGTCGTCACTTTTATTTGAAAATTAGTGCTGTGTACAGTGTTTAAACGAGGTATGCTAAATGATAGTAAGAGGACGTGATAGGACTGGTAAGATGCCATGCGAGAGTTGCGCCGTGCAGTTTAGCGTGTTCAAGAGGAAGCGCTCTTGTTGTGAATGCGAACGTTACTACTGCAGTGGGTGTCTCCGCCGAGGTGGAGGTGCTATGTGTGCTCCCTGTAGGGTACTCTCAACACGTCCCCTCTCACGCCAAACCATTGCTAATTTGAAAGTGCGTGACTTGCAGTGCTTCCTGCAATGTCAAAACGTATCTACCAGAGGTTGTGTTGGTATGTAACACCACAATTGTGTAATGTGTAACTTGATTTATAAAACTTCCAGAACATTCTTTGAACATTGAACTATTTGAACACCGTTCGAATTAATTAACATTTATAAGTAAAAAAAAAAACCTACTTAAATTTCAATCTGGTTTGATAGATACTATAAAACAATATATCAAGAAATTAATACTATCAGCAGATTATTGTTTGTGGTGAATATGTAGTATTTTTTGTATGAAATATTTGCTTTACATTTGTCATTGTAGTTTTTAACTGTACCTCTGTCAATACACTCTTATTACAGAAAAAGAAGAACTTGTCAACTTGTGTATCTTGCATGTGAACAGTTCAGCATACAAGAGAAGGGGACAGGGTGGCAACACTAATCCTTTCAGTTCTCTGAAGGGTTTAACCAATAATATAAATGAGTTCATAAATTCAGCATTTGATATACGAACAACAACATCACAGCCGGAGCCTCCACGCACTACAAGTAATATCACTCGTAAATTATAACTTCTTCAAATATTATTTTAAAAGACTTTATTTAGTTGTAATTATTTATTTTCTAATATGTCCATATCAATTAGTAGTTCTTATTTAAGGTCGTAAAAGGTAAACCCTTATAGGTGAAGTGAGATGCAATTAGCTGGGGTTTATTTATAATTTATTTTTTAATTATCAATATTTGAGCAATTGATTTCCTTAATCAATTTTTTTTTCTGTGATACTGCATCTTACTCATTAAAATGTTTCAACTGGATATATTCTTTTGTATTTGCAAGTTTACCTATATTAGGAAGGTTATTAAATTACAAGTAAAAAAATATGAAAGTTAAATCATTTCAGACCTTACCTGAAACATCTACAAGAAAACTTTCAAATTGATTATATTTATTCATATCTATTTAAAAAGCCTCCTCAGCAAAATTCAGAAATATTGATTAGGCTTAGAAACAGTGTTCTATGATGGATTTTTTATCCTTCATAGTGTTTGTGTTTGTCTCGAAATTCATTTCATGTGTAGTGATGATGCAGCTGTAAGTATGTGTTAAGTTTAAAGTTTGACTTTCACCAATAAAAGTTCATGATGAGCATAATAATAGAAATTTTTGTTTTTGTGCTATTGGTGTGTGAAATAAAGTATAAGAGATCAGTTAACTGAGGGTATATAAGGTATGCAGAGGTGATTTTTCAGGAAGACAGCAGGTTCAACCCTGGCCACCCCTACCATGCGGTAGATGGTACACCGTGGGGTTTTAGTCCATGCAAGTGAGAGTTAACCCACTCTCTCCCCGGAGAGGGTGGCATATCCAGTAGAGATTTCCCCACATTAATAAACAAAAAAAAATCTTATATAAGATATCCAAGAAACAGTGTTGTGAACATACTTTATAGTGGCACAAAATTACAATATCCAAAAATCCAACAAAAATTTTTTTTTGTCTAAAGAGTAAAATAGAGGATACTGTATAGTTATTTTTTGTTACTAAGTAGCAAACAACATTCTGTACATCTGATTGTTAAGTGTACATTGCAACCTAAAGATATTTAAAAGCAATCTCAAATAGGATCACAACCTTAACTAAGGTGATTAATGATACCTCCTGTACCTGTGCATACATATGGATAGTTGTATTGAATAACTGATGTTTATGATTTTGTAGAGAACAGACAATGCTTTTTGTAGGTAATTGCTACAATACCAGCCACGCTCACTCACCACCAGCTACCGCACCAACAGCACCACCAAGAACTCGTCATGAGATATTTACCACCACACCAGGTATATATAAAATTTTAAAAATCAGATATTTTTATTGACATCATAGAAATTTAAGTAGAGACATTATACCAGTTAGAACAGGGGTTTCAAGACTTTTTCTCATAGACCAGTTTCAAAATTCGGCTGGTTCCGGTGGAACTCCTGCAGCTACATTCGTACCACATTCCCAAAACTCGACATAAAATGTGAAGATTAAATCTAACTATGATAATTTGTGTTTCGACTGGGTTCCAACCAGAAATGAATAATTTTTGAAAAACAAAAGTGAGAATTGATTGGTTAATTAATTAATTGATTGTGTTGTGAGTTGATGTCAAAGAAATTAAATCATCTTTGCAAGTCTCAACATGTATTCAATATGGAATTTTTACAAGTAACAGTCCCTGAGCTTCTTATAATATTATCTAACCTACATTGATATGTGAAGTCAAGCCAACATTTCAGTTCGTCACAATCGCAAGCAGATAAATTTTCATGGGCCCTCCCCGCTTATGAATCCTGAACCCCTAATTTTTTTTGTCACTCCAATGTAGACCCCTGGACCACTTTGGTAATTAAGAAGTTAGAAGGTACAAATTAGCAGAATAATTCTTTTAGGTGGTGAACAGGACATTTTTGTGCCAGTACCAGAGAGTCATTCTACAACATCATTCCGTAGCCCATCAGAGGAGACCACACATTTAGATACAGCTGACTGCCTAGAGATTGAAGATCTTGATGACCAAAGCTGGGAGCTCATCAACAGGCCGGCAGATCCCTTGCCCAATGGTATTTGCATAATTTTTTCAATGTTATGACCACACTTAAATCTTTTTGTAATCATATCAGTCAATGCTCAAATTGAAGTAATTCTCTGACATAACAATGAGTTTCAGAATGTGATTAACTTGATTATTGTATTCACACAAATACATACATACACAAGAATTTATTCTATGATAGTAATATTTTAACAAATCAGATTTTTTATACATGAGCTAAAATAAAGGATGGATAGATGTTTTTTACTCTTTCAAGGAAAAAATACTGAATGAATTTTAATGAAACTTTACAGTAATATACTTTATCATTTATAAAGATACTAGCTGACCCGTGCAACTTCGCCTTCACCAAATCGGGTATCAGCGGTTTCAATTGTATTTTTAAACCCAAAAAACTTAAATACCCAATGGCAACGACATCTACCGCTTCCAACTGTGAATTCAAACTATCCAGGGACTCACACAAACATATACCCAGTTGATATATGAAAAATCTTAAAAAAAAAGCCTAGAACCCGTTCGGAGCATCACGTATCGAGTCCAATTAAGATAAAAACTAACTTGCATATATTGCCGATAAATGTCTTCCCATTATTCCTTGAGTTGCTCCTGTGCCGCTCAACTTCGCGCCCGTTCACTTTTCGCTTAGAGCTTACTTCAAGACTCAACAATATTCAGATAACTAAATTTATCATGTATCGAATCAAGACACGTACTGACAGAACGCTAAATTGAGATTCATCTTCTACAATGCAATGTAACTATTATGTAGGTTTATGTTTTAGGAAAAAATCTTGTCACCTTTGTTTAGGAAACATTTTTCAACAAACAAGTATCAGTTTCGTTTATACATATTTTTCAACTTTGTCGACATGGTATTATTGAAGTGAGCTTAGTTTAGAATTGTTATGGTTTGAAATTCAAAGATCAACACATATCAATAGGATTTAGCCTACTTATTACATTTTGTGCTTCTAATTCTCTAAATGATTGATAATTACGCATAGAAACGTCATGGAGCCGTAGCTCAGTTATAACGTACTGTACATTATACGGACCAACGGAGGCGGCGGTTCGGAACCCAACGATATTTTTTTAAAGCAGCATAGGTAGATGAAATATAGCTTAAATTTATAGCTAATCTGTCTGCTATATATATAGCAGTGTATAAACTACTGCCATACCAAATTCCGTCAAAATCCGTCCAGTAATTTTTGCGTAAATTCTGTACAAACGACAGACAGACAAACAGACAAAAATTGTAAAAACTATAGAAATGTGTTCTGTTATTGATTCTAAGCCCGCCCAGAGTATTTTTTCTTTAAAATACTTAATGTACAGATTTCGTCCCGTTAGCCTTTTATTATATCTATATAGATTGTTTAAATTTACCAAAATATAATATGTGTGAAGTTTGGAAACAATCCTGCCATTGGAGAGCTACCTTCTCCTGTGCTGCATAACTTTTAACGAGTTACACAGAGATTATGTAGTGTTGTTATAAAGAAACATGCAGATGACTTTTTTCTCCAACTGAATACGCTATTGACCTAGCAAGGTCTTAACAGCTTCACTGAACTATTATACATGCAGATGATTAAGTGGTGGTCGCTAGTATTTAATAAACAGATATAGTTGCTGTTGCAAGTTGAGTGCATTTCTAAAGTGAAAAGTTTTTTAGTCCTATTTGATAGTAAATTCGACAAAATGAGAAAGCCGACAAAAAAGTAACATTAAAGAGCGAGAGAAACTTATACATCTATAACATTTAACGCTCTCGAGCATGAGATAGAATACACCGTTCAGTGTTTTGTTTTTTGTATTCGCGGCATCCTCATTGTATATTAAATACACTACTTAATACTTGCTCTGATCCAAGCTTTTTATGTGTCTGTGCGCCTTTATATTACGATTTTTTGGGAAAAGGCGTCATATGCAGGGTTATGTATCTATGTACTCGTGTATCATGTATATGAATATTTTATCATTTTTTGAAGGTTTCACGTTTACCGTGTGTGAATTACACATTTTTGCTATGTAGTAGTATGTAAACACAATCGCTTTTTTATAGGTACTTTATAGGTACAATCTCATCTGATAGTAAATAACAGTGTGCTCTCAAATAGTAAACACGCCAAACTTAGAAGAACTCTTATGTCTTATTTTGTGATGAGATTGTGTCTGTTACGTTTAATTAGATATTTTCTAGCCATTTATTTTATTTGAAACTCTTAGGGAAACTTACAGCTAAACAAAAAACTTACATTACATATTTAAACATAAACGAAGGCCATTTACAAGTTTCCGCATCTATAAAAAAAATCATTTTCCTTAAGAAAATATGATCCGAAGAAGGGAACTAAAAATCAAAAAAGCTGGAATTAAAAAAGCAATTGAGTTTTTGAACACTTGTGTTAAACAGATCAGATCAGACATTCAGATCACTAACTAATTTATGAGCACTGTTACCAACTCTAATTATGTACGAATTTTGCCTGTAGGTCGCCTTAACAACCGGTTTATAAAGTATGTTATGGTTTCTGCTAGGCACAACTGGTACACGCAAGTTAATCTTACTCAGTAATTACGAACAATCAATTTTACCAGTGAGTATACAAAGAAGATATACTATATCAGTTATTTTTCTGCGCTCATATAATGGAAGTATATGACATTTTTTACAGCGTAATGTGTAATATGATAAATGTGTTTTAGTTTTAAACTGTAGGTGACGAAGAAATCTTTTTTGTATTTGTTCAATACGAGTATTGTATATACTGTAAGAGGGATTTCAAATTAGGGATGCATATTCGAGATGAGATCGTACAAAAGAGCAATAAAGTATTTTAAGAGTTGTAACGTGTTTGAACTCATTTGATAATCTGAGCACAAAACCTAATGCTTTTGAGGCTTTTTTTACAATACTATCAATATGCTTATCAAAAATTAGGTCTTTACCTATGAAATTGCTGTTTTGTATGAAAAAATTTCAACGAATTTTTTTCATGTATTTTTTACTTGTATTAATCGAAGTAATCACCCATGCAATCAATGCATCTTTGCCAACGTAGTGGCAGTTTATTGATGCCCTTCTTAAAGAAATCAGCTGGACGGGAAGCAACAAATTCTTCAAAGGCATTTTGTACTGCCTCTCGGGTATTGAATTTTTTTCCCGCCAAGGAGTTATCCAAATTCTGGAAAAAATAGTAGTCTGTAGGCGCAAGGTCTGGTGAGTAGGGCGGATGACGGAGAACTTCCAACCCCAGTTCTTGCAACTTGGAGACCGTCTGCTGTGCAGTATGAGGTCGCGCGTTGTCGTGCAGGAGCAGCGGAAACGAGCGATTGACCAATGCTGGTTGGAGATGTGCCAGATTCTCCATCATTGTGTTCAGTTCTTCACAGTACACATCTGCAGTAATGCTCACCCCGTTTGGTAAGAAGCTGTGATGAATCACACCGGCGCTAGACCACCAAACAGTGACCATCACTTTTCTAGGGGTAAGTTTTCGTTTAGGGCATTGTTTAGGTGCTGAACCAGGATCCAACCAACTTGCTGAGCGCTTGCTGTTATCAAACAGAATCCATTTTTCATCGCAGGTAACAATGCGGTTCAAAATACCTTCATTTGTGTGTCTGTTGAGCAGTGCAAGGTACGTCTCGACGCGTACTTCGCGCTGGTGATCATTGAGTTCGTGGGGCACTCATTTGTTAAGCTTTTTTACCTTGCCAATTCGACGCAAATGGACCAATATTGTTTTGACGCTAACGTCGAAAGCTGCTGCTAATTCAGCCGTAGATTGTGTATTGTCAGCTTCCACAATCGCCTTTAATTCGTCATTGTCGACCAAAGTCTTCGGACGACAGCGAAATTCATTTTTCAGGTCGAAATTCCCAGAACGGAAGCGAGCAAACCAATAACAGGTGGTGCGTTGGTTTGTAGTGTTAGCTCCGTAAACGTCGTTGATGATGCGTGCCGCTTGTGCCGCGTTGCTGCCACGACAGTACTGATATTCCATAATTACTCGAATTTTTAATGTATCCATGATACAAAAAAATTTAAATGCGAAAATGTAACACTAATCAATAAAGAAATGACTACTTTTGGAAAAAGAATTCCATGTTTTTAAAATAAAATTAATTTGAAATTAGAATTCTTAGCCAAAGAAAAATTATTTTGTTTTGAAATGGCCAGTACTGCAGAACGGCAATTTCATAGGTAAAGACCTATTATTAATTTAGAGTCAAATATAACACAACCAAATCTTTGTCTGTATTAATTCGAGTTAATATTGTATTTTGAACTTTATAATTGTATAAAATTGGAGTATATTTTCGGGAGAACGAGATTACATGACATTTATCAACATTCAATTACAATCTATATCTATTCTATATACTATAATAAAACTGTAACAAAGCCAAATCTGTACATTAAATATTTTTTTTAAATGTTGATCGGGGTAGACTTTGTTATCGATATAGAAGCCAAAAATAATCTTTTTTACAATTTTTGTCTGTCTGTCTGTCTTTCTGCCCCTGTGAACACGCATCACGCTGAAAGTACTGAACCGATTTTAACGAAACTTGACACAGTAATAACTAATGTTACAAGGTTACATTTAGCATATTTTTTGTCCCATAAAACGCAAGGGGTTTTCCAGGATAACGAAAGACAAAAAATTGTATTTAATGTAACTAGACTTTTTTGCGACACCTTAGTACAAGAGCCAGCAACGTTGGAAGAACGAGAATTTTAGAAAAGCTGGTTCTTTAATATGAAGATATATTATGCCCTTCCAAACAGGATTCAGAATATCTGGTAGCCGGTTAACGTTGTATTTTTAATGCACATCACATCTTTACAAGTCAAAATTTTGATTTATAAATAATTTTTAGAAAAAAAAATTTCGGTAACTTTTTAACGCTATTAAAAACATGAATTTATCACTGCCAGACAATTTTGTTATTGACAATAATGTGCCCGATGATATTCTTTATAAATAAAATAATTCATTTCAAATCATTTTATTTTTTCCATTGCAAAGAACATATTTCATTCTATTAACCATTATGATATTGAGATTTCACCGTAAACAATGAAAAACAACGATAAACGTAGACACATGACTTGAAACTGACGTCATCTTGAACACATGCGTCTATAACAGGCGCTTCCACAATTATCGCTATCTTTATTATACAGCCAGTGTTGCGTTAAGCTATCGCTATAGCTAAGTTATTCTATACATATTATTTTTAATTTACCCTCTTTTATGTCTAAATAAAATAATATTAAAATTACAGCAATCTTAACATATGTTTTATATTTACAAAAATAGCTTCGAGCACATTATTGTTAATACCAAAAATGTCTGGCAATAATAATTTCATGTTTTAGTAGCGTTCCAAAGTTAGTGAAAAACAAAACATTCTAAAATGAAACCGTTGCTAGCTCTTAGACGAATAGTTACAGGCAAGTGACAGTTGACGCGACGACGCGACGCGATGCGTCATGTCTTCTTTTTATATATTTTTTTCAATACAATGGAGTATGAAAGAGTTTTAATATTGTAGAGTAATTATAACAATTGTATAATATAATAATAATTGTAAGTTGAAGATTGTTATGATAAAGTAAGTTGTAGAGATGATTTTTTAATTTTATTTTTACGAATTGTGGATGTGTAGAGTCTATGTACCGTAGGTTATGTGGCATAATAGAGAAAGACAGAGAGAGAGAGACTGTATATAATATATACACAAATAAAATTTTCATTTCAATAGCAAACCTACTCAAGGGTTACCTATTGGTGTATTAACTTTTATTAACTTGATTATCCCAGATCATTCAGTGTTTAATTTATAATTATTCTTTCTTTCTTTTTATATAAAAATCAATATTTATATGTCTGTCCTCTATGCATGCCGAAACTACTGATCAGATTGTGATAATAATTTAGGAGGGTATTCTGGGGACGCCCGAGAAGGTTCCTGTATCAAAAAATCTATATATATAAACTTTTTTTAAATATAGTAATGAAATTGTTTTTTTAGTAACGACGTTGTTTTAGTAACGAGTTGCGATAAGGATCTTCTGGAACCAATGGTTCAGTACATTTTGTAATAGAGAGGTCGCTATTCGGAAAAACTAAATCTAAAATACGGTTATTAATGTTAATAACAGAGTTATATGGCAAGTGACACTTGGTGATGTTATCAAAACGGATTCTTTGCGTAATACCATGAATGTTATAAGGATAAAATGATACACCGTCATCTGCCAAGGACCCGGTTAAGTTCGATAGATTAAAAGTTTCCTAAAATTATAAACTGATCAAGAGGATTCTCGAGCACAATGTGGATTAAATTCTCAGAGAAATTTACTAATTGAGTTACCAAAATTTTGGTTACAAATTTACACTACACAATATACATAGATTTATTTTGTAAGTAATTTTAGGTTTCTTATTATGAGATGTTATAGTCAACCAAAGATCTTCCGCTGAAGAGAATCACTCGGAGCGAAGAGTAGCAGTAAGCTCACGACGAACTGCTATTAAGCCTCCACCGCCTAACAACTGATTAGTGTTCAAATAGTTTCGATCTCTCCGCCAAATTATGTAGCGATCATTAAACGATTCACTATTAGAAATTGAATCAGTCAACCATGCTTCAGTCAAACATATGTATTATGTAACGTATGAGTTTAAATAAATATTTCGAAGAACAATAGCTGTTTTGTACGAAGTCCACGTACATTTTGATGAAAAATAGTAATCATTTTGGCAGTTGATAATTACGTAACAATTGATTAGAAATACTGAGTAAGAATAATCGCAAAATAAAATGTAAAATTAACATTAAAATCAGCACATAAAAACACACAGTACAAGTAAACCGCAAATAATATAGGGTATGACAGAAAAAACAATAACGAGAAATCCTCCGAGCTCAGGTAGTAAGTAAACAAAGGTGAAGGTGACCCCACATTAACGTGGACAATACCATAGTTAACTATACCAGCGGTACTCAAACTTTGCCAGCTAGCAACAGTATTTGAACAGATATGAAAATAATAGACTATGTAAAAAGGAAGAAATTCAAGAATATTAACAGTCTATTACTATTTGCAATCGCCATCATTAAAGAACGCCCTTGTTAAAAACGTTATCGCCTTATTTACGGTAGTATTAAATAGGTCAAAATCACCTATCTCGCTCATAGTGTTGAAGGAGTGACTAGCTCGCCGCCATAAATATGAATTCTGCCGGTAATTTGTGGCGAATGTCAGCTTTAACTGATTTAAGCTATTTGATCTCATATTGAATTGAACTTTTGACATTTTCAACGAAGCCATTTGCGTAGACAGGCTTTTTAATTCGTATAAAATGCTGCCTAAATCTGCAGGAGAGGAAGACGTAGCTGAAGTATTTTTTCCTGTGAAGGACTGGCAGTTAGGGCTAACTTACAGGAGCCACACTTCCAGTTGCCCCTTCTACCTTCTAGGAGACGGTATCCACTTTCTGTTATTCCTGCGCAGACAAAATCAAAACGGCCTTGACTATCTGAGCACTGATCACCATATCGGTGTGACACGTCACATTGTTTACAAGTAAACATATTGATGTGTACAAAATATTAAATTTTAATAAAATTAAAATATTGAAATATAAAGTTTGGGAAGCACTGAGGTAGATATTCTGTATGCATGCGCTCACTTCCAATGCTATAATTGAACTGAAATTGTTTTAATCAATGGATAGATATTATGAGGAATATACTTTTACATTTTATATTTACGTATCTAAGTATAAAAACGATGTAAGACAATAAATAATGTTTTAAAGTGTAATACAATTATATAATAGAATTGAATATAATTCTAGACTCCGAAGTTCTGCTTAGCGCGACTGAGAATACAGCGCATAGATGGGAAGCAGTACCAGAGGATGACAGGAGTGCATCGTTCCGGGCGGAGTTCCGAGCTGAGGGTCGAGCGGCCTCCGAGCTGGACCTGCGCCGTCCGCACTCGACGGGCACCGACACCGACACCGCGAGTTTGCAGGACGAACCACTCATGGACAATGACTCTGGACCGAGACAAATAAACATAGAACAGTTCAGTGAGATGTCGGAGCTGGAGGCTCTGAACGTGAGGCAGCTGAAGGAGCTGCTGACGAGAAGTCGTGTGGAATTTCGCGGCTGCATCGAGCGCGCCGACCTGCTCCTCCGCGCACAGACTCTCTGGAGGAACCACACCAGAGACAAGGATGAAGTGGAGAGGCTGCCGCTGGAGGAGTGCTGCAAGATCTGCATGGCGGCGCCGCTCGAGTGCGTGCTGCTGGAGTGCGGGCACATCGCGGCGTGCACGCGCTGCGCCAAGCAGCTGGCCGAGTGCCCCATCTGCCGCCAGTACGTCGTGCGAGCCGTGCGCGTCTTCCGCTCCTGAACTCCCCAGCGCCACCGCACCACCGCACCACCGCATGACAAGGTAACTGGCGACGTCTCCTGCGCGGCCCAGATCTATTTACAAAATTCCAAATACAAAAAAATCACAAAAATATACCTAATTCGTTAATTTTATTTTATTATGTTAACAAAAATATCAAATTGTTTATAGTGTCTCTAATTGAAACATGTAGTCATATTAAAGTTTGCTTTTTACTATTATTATTTTTAATAGCATCCATACTGCCAGTGGCGTAGCTAACATAGGTGGCACCCGGGGCGGATTTTATAGGTCACCCCAAAACTCAATCGAAACTGTTAAAATAAAAAAAGTTATAATCATTTACGTTTTATTAAAATACGAGTACCTATTACAAATATTTGAATATTAGGTGAAACAAATTACTTTGTTAAAAATTAAAATTTCTTCCTTCTAGCTTTGATACTAGCGAACTCCGAAATCACGTCTTCAAAATTTATATTTTCTGTTGCTTCATGTTCTATCGTTAAAATACCAAGATTGTTTAATCTGATTTCAGTCATTGTAGACCGCAAGTAATTTTTAATTAACTTTAATTTGCTGAAACTTCTCTCACATGATGCAACAGCAATGCACATCTTAATATATATATTTCTTGTTCTCTCCTCCTCCTCCCCTTTTTGTTTTTTTTTTTTTTTTTTGTGGTTTCGATTTTTTTTTTTCTTCTCGGGGGCCCCTTGCTTTTGTTTTTTTTTTTATCGGCGGCACTCCCCCGGTCCCTTTTTTATAAATAACTTTAGTGCGACCGTTAGATTTGGAAGAGATTCTGTAAAATCCCATTCCACAATAAATTTCAAAAAGTCCAGTGTCACCCAATTAGAGACAGTAATATTAGCCGCTTTTAAATGTCTTTAAAGTTCTGTTTCTGATACTTCATCGTAAAGGTTAGTAAATTTTGATATAACAAATTTTAACTGTTCAGTGTTTGCCGAAAGCAAGGTCTTTGACTGCACAACCTCAAACAATGAAGCTACGTCTTTAATGGACTTTACTCTTGTTTCGAGTTCAATATTGAATCTGTCAAGACATTCTAACATGTCCTTTTGAAGTTCCGCTCTAAGTGTAAGTCCAGCATCGGTGGACGATGCTAACTCACCGGGCATGCGTTTCTTGCGACGAATTCGTCGTTCCATCGAAATTTTGTATTTTTCCGATTTTTGTACAGCAAAATCTATTGCCTCTTCTGCTAGATGCAACCGTTTCTCTCCAATGAATAGACGAAGTGCTTCTAGTTTTATGATGATTTCATCAACACATAAACCTTTACTTTGTAATGCAATCTGAGCATTGTTCACTTCCCTTAGCACATCATTTCAAAAGAAAAGAAAACAAAGAAATGAGAAATTGCACACAGCAGGCATAAGATTTTGTGCAGCACCTCTAGTTTCTAAATTTACGTCTTGGTCACATAGTTCCTCAATTGCAGATATTATCCCATCAAAATTTTCAGCCAATACTTATACTGCACCATAATGAACATTCCAGCGCGTTGTCGAAAGTCTTTTAACAGATGCTTTGCTGTGATTGAGGAGCACTTCCCAACGGCTTGTGGAAGTTGAAAAAAAGTTAAATATTGTTTTGCACTGCTCCGAAAAATGTAACACAAGTCACATTTTGTGCGAACGAATGTTGGCCGCATAAATTAATTGAATGATCTATACAACCAATAAAAATTGCTTTATTGTTTTTTTCTTTTATAATAGCTTGCACTCCTCTGTGTATACCACTCATAACTGCAGCATTATCATAACCTTGACAACGACACATCATAATATCTAAGCCATCGTTTTCAAGCTTCTTTAGTATTTCAACGCTTAAATCAGCTGCTTTTTTTCATGTAAAGGAAAGAATCCTAAGAATACTTCTTTGACTTCTACTTTTCTATTATTAATTTTTACATAACGAATCACTTCAGACATTTGATCGACATGTGAAACGTCAGGTGTGCTATCAAACATGATTCCGAAATATTTGGCCGATTTAATTTCGTTGACAAGCTGACATTTTACATGATTAGCTAAAACATTTATGAACTCATGTATATGTTACTTTAGGTGATTTTTCCTGCTCCAAATATAGTATATGTTCTTTGAGTACTGCATTATACTTTGACAGCAGTTTAACTAGTTCTAAGAAATTACCTTTATTAGACGACCCTTGGGTTTCATCATGTCCACGAAATGCTAGGTTTTGTTTAGCCAAAAACAATGTTATATCTAATAATCTAGATAAAAGATTTTCCACTTCTGTTTTTCCGTATTCATTAATTGCAAGGTTGCATCATCTATTGTGGTGTGAGATTTTAATCTCATTTCCAAAGTTTTCCTCTTTTCGAAATTTTCTAAATGTTCACATGAAGTTTCATGGTCCAATACTTTAGGATTTAGTTTCCACCACTTCTGAAATCCAGTTGTAAATGTTGTTTGTATGTTACTGACAGCAAATAAACGACAGCAAAAACAGTACAGGTTATTTGATATAGGAGAAAATACCATCCATGCTCGTAGAATTTTTTCACCACTAGGCATCTGTTTATAAAACCATTCCTGTGAAAGATGACGAGAATCACCTTTAATCTTTGAACCATGACGAGATACAGTAGGGAACGGTCCTTCTTTGTTCTGGAAATGTTCACTGCCCTTTTTTATTGTGTCAATGCGAACATTATCAGGTACCGGTAAACTCCAATGTGAAACATCTCTCAAGTGTTGAACTGATTCTTCGAAGCTAATGCTATCTCCGAAAGTAGCATTAACGGCGTCATTTTCATTATTTATTTTGATTCCGTCAAGGTCCTGGGTCGTCTTCATTGATTCTGTATTGTCGAGGTTGCTATCTGAATGTGAGTCTCCAAGATGTGAATCATAACTTTCGTCAGCAGGAGACTCGGGTACTTTACTTGAACTTTGGCCGTTATCTGCTTTTGTGACATATTTGAAAAGAGAACCGGACATGCTCTGAATTTCATCCATTTTAGCCTTTTTGGCTTTTCTCTGTTGAAACCCGCTTTCTCTTTTCGAAGTATGAATTCCCCGAGGCATATTTCGTTCTGGTTATTCTAAAAAATATTTTTAGTTCGTAAGTGATACGTTGATTTTATAAACTAATTATAACAGTAAATAAACACCTACACGTTACGTAACTAGCTTTGTGAAATATATTTTTATATAAATTAACAATCCTGCGTCTGGGTGTAAATATTAGGTATTTACCTATGAAATTGCCGTTTTGTATGAAAAAATTTAAACGAATTTTTTGCATGTATTCTTTATTTGTATTAATCGAAGTAATCTCCCATGCAATCAATGCATCTTTGCCAACGCAGTGGCAGTTTATTGATGCCCTTCTTAAAGAAATCAGCTGGACGGGAGGCAACAAATTCTTCAAAGGCATTTTGTACTGCCTTTCGGGTATTGAATTTTTTTCCCGCCAAGGAGTTATCCAAATTCTGGAAAAAGTAGTAGTCTGTAGGCGCAAGGTCTGGTGAGTAGGGCGGATGACGGAGAACTTCCAACCCCAGCTCTTGCAACTTGGAGACCGTCTGCTGTGCAGTATGAGGTCGCGCGTTGTCGTGCAGGAGCAGCGGAGACGAGTGATTGACCAATGCTGGTTGGAGATGTGCCAGCTTCTCCATCATTGTGTTCAGTTCTTCACAGTACACATCTGCAGTAATGCTCACCCCGTTTGGTAAGAAGCTGTGATGAATCACACCGGCGCTAGACCACCAAACAGTGGCCATCATTTTTCTAGGGGTAAGTTTTCGTTTAGGGCGTTGTTTAGGTGCTGAACCAGGATCCAACCAACTTGCTGAGCGCTTGCGGTTATCAAACAGAATCCATTTTTCATCGCAGGTAACAATGCGGTTCAAAATTCCTTCATTTGGGGCATCCTTCATGAGGCACCCATTTGTCAAGCTTTTTTACCTTGCCAATTTGACGCAAATGGACCAATATTGTTTTGACGCTAACGTCGAAAGCTGCTGCTAATTCAGCCGTAGATTGTGTATCATCAGCTTCCACAATCGCCTTTAATTCGTCATTGTCGACCAAGGTCTTCGGACGACCGCGAGGTTTACTTTTCAGGTCGAAATTCCCAGAACGGAAGCGAGCAAACCAATAACAGGTGGTGCGTTGGTTTGTAGTGTTAGCTCCGTAAACTTCGTTGATGTTGCGTACCGCTTGTGCCGCGTTGCTGCCACGACGGTACTCATATTCCATAATTACTCGCATTTTTAACGTATCCATGATGACAAAAAAGATTGAAATGCGATGAAAATGTAACACTAATCAATAAACAAATGACTACTTTTGGAAAAAGAATTCCATGTTTTTAAAATAAAATTAATTTGAGATTAGAATTCTTAGCCAAACAAAAATTATTTTGATTTGAAATGACCAGTACTGCAGAACGGCAATTTCATAGGTAAAGACCTATTATGTATTTTAGTACTATTAGAAAAATACTAGTTAAATACTCCACCGTTGATTGTGATATCCGTGCCACGAGTGCTCGAGCTACTCATCTCGGAGCCAAATCAACGTACGCGAAGTTGTATGATATGATTATGATTACTTTCAATCAAAAATCTAAACTTAATGTATTCCGTTTTTGTAAAGAAATCCCAGTGCTATTAGATCGGAAAATAATAAGTAAGTGAATAATAAATAAGTATATTATTTACAATTAAACATTATTACCTAAAGTAATAGCGTAAAACGTGTAGAAATATAAATAAAATCTATTTACGCCGGCAAAGCCTTTAAAACCTATTTTAATAAATAAATACCTTTAGTAGATAGTAATACTTGCCCAGGCTAAACAAAAAAATATTACTGCAATCCGTCTAAAATGCCTTCTGTAGGTACCTATTTATCATTTAGGATGGCTTGATAATATAGTTTTAAAAAATGCTTACATACTACTGTAATACTTATATATTACCTGTAATAACAAAAATACTTCACTTACCTTGTTTATTTTCTTCAAGAATTGACTATATTAAATCGGTTTTTATACAAAAAATGTTGTTCACACGTTCACGTAAGAGAATATTGAAATGAATGCGGTCGGAAACAAAAGAAATGGCCCAATCCACAATACAAGTGACGAGCGCTATATCGAGGGAATCCCCTGACTAGCGTTGGTTATGCGCGAACGGGGTATTAAATTTTGCGGGAATCCCAGATCGATTGACAGTGTGCACATTGTTTTTTTTTCTAAATATCAATTTATTATGCTCGTGGTACGATATTATAGTTACCTAGATAATTTTATTAGTGGCGGTTATGCTCTCTGCCACAGATTTACGATTTTTTATAGGTAGAAAGAACTACAACTGATGGTCATAGTCGGGCTCGGGTGTCACCCCTAAACGGCCGCCCCCGCCGCCCCCCCTTAGCTATGCCACAGCATACTAGAATTATACTTATCATTAATGATTGCAAGGGTTTTATTCGGTGAAAGATGTATTTAAAAAGACATGAAGAAAAATGCACTACACATATTTTCGTAAAATATATTCAAAATAAATTGTCAAAACAGTATTAGTATAAATTGAATTAAAATTATTTTAATTAAAGAATTTATTAAAAGTGCAAGTGTAATTTCGATATTTTCGTTATAACGATAATACATTTTGCGCATGGAACTGATAAATATGTCACTATAAGTACTATCTATCTATATCTTCTATACATATAATAAAATGAAGTGTCTGTATGCAATATCAAAATATTTTTTTTTTTACTGATAGGGTACGAAAGTGTACACGCTACTGATAACAAAAATGCAATTTTTAAAATTTTTGTCGGTCTGTCTGTCTGTTTGTTCTGGGTAATCTCCAAAACGGCTGGACCGATTTTGACGGGAATTTTACTCGCAGATAGCTGAAATTACAGCGGGTTACTTAGGCTACTCTAAATTAGACTAGCTATTAACCGCGGCTTTGTCTGCAATGTTATCTCCAAAACGGTTGGACCGATTTTCACGGGACTTTCACCGGCAGATAGCTGACCTTATAAAAAGTAATTTAGTTTATTTTAATTTAGACTAGCTGTTAATCCTGGCTTCGCCCACAGTACTATCTTCACAACGGCTAGACTGATCTTTACGAAACTTTCATTGACAGATATCTGACTTTATAAAAAGTAATTCAAGCAATTTTAGTTTATACTACCTGTTAACCGTAGCTTCGCACGCAGTGCTATCTCCAAAACGGTTAGACCTGTTTTCACGAAATTTTCACTGGCAGATAGCCGACTTTACAAAAAATAATTTAGGTCATTTTAGTTCATACTAACTGTTAACCATGGCTTCGTCCACAGTGCTTTCTCCAAAACGGTTAGACCAATTTTCACGAGATTTTCACTGGCAGATAGCTGATTTTACAGAAAGTAATTTAGGCAATTTTAGTTTATACTAGCAGTTAACCGTGGCTTCGCCCACTGTGACGGTTAGACCTATTTTCATGGGACTTTCACTGGTAGATAGCGAGCCTTATAAAAAGTAATTGAGGTTATTCTATTTTAGACTAGCTGTTACCCGCGACTGTGTCTGCATAAATTTAGCAAGATTTCAAGTCATTCTTTATTTTTAATAAGAGAAATAACTATCAGGTTATTGTTTACAATTCAACATTATAATTATTAATAACTTTAATGATATAGAGGTCTTCCTAATAGGATCTTAGATTATAAACGTATTACGTAAAGAGTTTCATAATACAATTTCTTGCGGAACAGACAAGCGTTTGTTTTTTGTATAGTCACAGAATCATAATTATAATGGCAATGTATATTAAATGTAATGTAAATGTAAATCTTTATAATAGTATTTTAAGTTATTGTTTCATTAGGTCCTTATACAGTGTAAGTGAGCACTGAGGTAGTTATATTATGGGTTAAGGTTCCAAATATGTTGGTGATGATAAACCTCATTTGGCACGCTATTAGTATTTATATATCTAATGTATACGTTACATGTTACTGTAAGTGGCGTGCGTGTCGTACTTACAATTGATTTTAAAGAACATTTCTATAATTGTACATAGTCTCACAATTTTATAATTCTTTAATACGATTTTAAAAAAACGCGTGCGGAGCTGCGGGTACAGCTAGTATATACATATATATATAAATATGAATCATGCCAAAATTGATGAGCTGAATTTGTATAGAAAATTTGTACGACTTTGTAAATTGTAAGATGAATGTGGGGAAAAAATAGTACTTCGAAACTTCTTGAATGAAGATGACTTTGAAATTAATTTATACTGCACTCATAAACGAATTTTTTTATGTATTTTGTAAAGAAGCGATCTTCCAAATTAAAGTGCATTCGCTGAAACGTGTTTATATGAAATCAAAGTATGTGATTCAATAATGTTACAGAATGACTGATTTGTTTATTTATTTAGAAAAAATGTTTGCAACAATCAATTATGTTTTTTATGAAATTAAAGACTAAAATCGTCTAGAGATATTATGGTAAATTAACGGTATTTATTTTTATTAAAATTGAATAGAGATGATCATACTACATTTTACTTTTTTTTTTTTACTAACGGTCCTTCGTTCATCATTTGAGATCTCTTTACGTCGCGAGAATTTCTCGATAAGAGATAACTCACCAAAAATCAATTGAGGTTTGATAAATTGTTGTTTTCAAATATAAAGTGCACCCTTAGACAGCCATCTAGAACCGAAAATTACAAATGGAACCAAAATTGTTTAAAACCTACCTTCTAGAAAAAATTTGCAACAAAGGTAAAAAGACAAAATAAATCGATATCACATTTGCATTCTTCTAGACATATAAGTTTTTAATTTTTCCATGCATTTCCACAATTTATTTTAAACTTTCCTAATGACCGAAGTCCTTTTTACACAGTGACTGACTACTGGTAGTGAAGATAATCAATAACAGATAAATAAAAAAATAAGATTCAATATTTCATTTCGTATAATTAATATATAATTTCAGTTTTCAGTTTATACAAAACATGGATTACAATTCTGAAGGAATGCCTATGATTTTTTTGTATCTTATTGACCTGATATTTGCATTTCTTTCGATTTACCAATAATTAATTCAATCTTAAAATTTTATTCCAATTATTTACATAATATTATATGATTTATCTATGTAAGGTGACATCAGTTTATATTTTTTTTTAGTTCTTTAAATAGGTTAAGTTATAATATAAAATGTGATGTGACTGAACTCTGAGGTTCGTATCCGTCACAAAATTAATTCGAAGGGCAACAGTAAACGACGCCTACTTAAATAATGTAGTTGCAACTCTGTCGTCGAGTTCAATAATAATTAGTTAGTATTGTCCGAGTTATACATAGTCGATAACTCGTTTCATGCGTATAACAGCAAGCGGTAATAAGTATCGGAAAGCATTATTCTATACCTCGGTGTAATGTAAAGCCAATCACGGATTTAACATACGCAGTTTACAGACAAGTATATTCATCATTTATATATTTACACCTCTGGAAAATCTATATTTTATGCTTATAATGACACGAGCTTCATTTTCTTCTGTATGCCGTAATACATGCCTTTTAGGTCAGAATATCTTAATGTAGCAAAAAAAAATGTCTGCCATTTTATAGTTTGTGAAAACTAAGGATGCAACAATACCCAATTTCGCTTCGGTGTAAATCGGTTAATTATGGCCGGTGCGTACAATCTTATTATAAAAATTAAAAACAAAGCATTTTTGCAAGTGTAGTACGATCGGTGGTTTACGTCGGTGTGAGTAGGTGCCAGCTTTAGTTAACCGACGTATAAGTTTGCGTGTGGAATTGTCTCTACAGTATGGACGGTAGAGGTAAGGAGAACTATTCCATATGAGGGTCATGTTTAAAAAGTGTCCAGCACTAAGCTCTAGTCCTAAGACCCAAAATGGCGCTAGCATAGCCAAAGTTAGTCGGAAATAATTTAACCTAAATATAACCTAAAATTATTGTTGTGAGTAAAGTGGTGGAATTTTTGTGAATTTTTTTTAATTTTTATTATTATAAAACTCTTTGAAATAACTGAACAATAATGAGCCCTGTTGCACTACTCCAATCGAACGCAATGTGACGGACACTTTTTCATACACGAGATGGTTCTCCTTTCCTCTTAACTCCATACTCTATAGTTTAATCTATGTTGTCTATAATAATAAGTCTATTTCAGTATGTGGTCACGTAAAGATAATTATTGTATCCTCAGTTTAACCTTTTAATTATATAAAATTAATTAGTACTTCTGTATTTTCGCCTTTATCTTTAGTTATACTCTCGGCTTGTAATAGCTTTTGCTTTGTATGTATTGAGGATGTACATCACGTTACAGATACTAAAATATGGTAGAAATATAACAAGTCACACTATTTTAATACATTGGGTATTTGGAGGTTTTTATCAGAAAACAATAGTTGAATAGTCTTGTTATTGGTATTTTTCCGTAAATTTGTTTTTTTTTTAAATAATATAAGATAGAGAAAGAAAACACTGGTTAATTCTTTGTTAGATTAACATTGGTGTAATTTTGTTTAGGTAACACTACAATGCAACATAAAGTATCTATTGTGATCATTCTCCTGATGTTTTTACAGTTTTCTAGAAAATTGTCCGTCTGTTCTTATTTCACTTGTTGTTACCGTCCTTTATAAAAAAAAACTGACTACGTCCCAAATGGTACAGGTTTAGGAGGTAAATGATGAATTATGTTGTTGAATATGCTACTTAGTTGAAACTCATGAGCGGTGCACTGCATATAGCCAAACGTTTTTGTAAATAATTGCCATGTTTTATTAATTTATATAAATAATTATATTATGTAGTATAAATCTACATTTTTACCATAAAATATGGGTTAAATAAATCACGCATTCATAACAAAAATTGTTTTATTTACAAGTAGATAGCATACTTAAGTATAGAAAATTGTGACTGGTTGTCTCCAGCGAAGGTGTTTCTGTTCTGTGAACAAAAAAATATCCGTAGAAAGATTACAAACAGTTGCAAAAAGAATACTTTGATGGCAAAAGTTAACCAATCAGAGAAGAACATGGACGTAAAGCGATATGGAGAAACTCAGAGGAACATTATGCTGCCAATTATAACTACAGTAATTCACGACTTATACCTTACGACGGAGTCAGTTGTTTTTATGCAAGTTTACGCATCTAATACGTGATATTTCAAGGTTGTCACAGTAACTTAAAAGAACGATGATGTTGAGTTATAGCGTTGTGAAATGTGCCGAACAGACGAACGAATATATTGTGATGAACTTGATTATAGCACATTGTTTTCATAATATCTAATACTCATCTAGCTACCAACAAATTTCAAGCTAACGTGCATACAACACCTTGGGCCATATGGCTGATCACAAAAACTATACTCTACAATCTCTACAGTTTAGGGAAGGTACCCATACTACGTCTTCAAAGTACGACGCTTGGTCACATTGCTTTAGGTTTTCGTCACGTAATCAACAATCGTCTAATGGAAATCTCGCGCTTTTTCGAGGTACATTCAAATATGTCTCGCAGCGTGTAGCTGATTGAAAACTAATTGTTTGTAGTGCAGTGCAGTTGCCAAACAAATCGACGAGAGTATATGCCGATACAATAATGTCGTACGATCGACTGTACAATGCGTTCATTACATATTACCAGGATTTCTTGTTAATGCAGACAATGCAAAAAAAGAATGAATTTTGGAAAAGGGACACCAAGGGGAGGGATGGGGATAAAATTATCAAATATGGGTCACGTACCCACATTACCTTACCTCACATGAGCTTTCGACGGTCAGTTATAGGATCCTAGTCCCGTCCTATGCCGTGCGTCTCCTTAGGCGGGTCGATGCGTATAACGGAGCTGCCGAGGGTAAAGTACCCCTCGTAGTGGACGGCGTCGGGAGTGGTGTCGTAATGGTAGTGGCCACCGTCACCGTGCTCGCTGAACCCGTGGAAGTGCTGCACGCGGAGATCCAAACCCTAAACCAACACCATTACGTAAATACACAGATCGATCACTTCATTGACCCAACAAGGTGATGGACTTCTTGAATTTGATCGAACTATCTAAAAATTATTTCTGACTTCTCAGAATTCATGGTTAGTGCTGTTATATTCTGTCCACTTCACATGTGCGCAACAATCGAGCTATATAAGATGCTATGAATATTACAAAATATGAGATCAAGTAACAAGATTATGAATAAAAAAACGTATATGTGAACTTATATGCACATATGTTATCTTTATAGCATACATATATTATTAGCATAAATACACACAGATGTATATATATTGGTATAACTACCTTGAATAAAGTCTCACGAAAACATGACCAGCAATTATTACCAATCAACTTCATGGTGTCGTGCGTGTACATCGTAATAATTCACTCTCGTCATTTTTCCCCTTATGCGCCAAAAGAAGTATAACTTCAAAATTAAAAGCCACTGCATAACAGTATAAAATCCAATCAAAAACTAAGGTTAAGTTAGGTAAGTTAGTAATAAGTGTAAATCGCTCGATATAGCAAACGTAATTAAATGTGCTAAAGCGAAAAATTCTCAATAAACTCACAAGATCCCCAGTAACTAGTGTTCCGACAATCGTGATCGGCGCCTTCATCTCGAAGTAATGCAGCCAGTTCTCGACGTCAGAATCACTGCAGAGAGCTGTGGTAGAGAAGTCCGGCATCACGTGGAACTTTACGCGGCCCGACCGAAGTAGGAACATGCCTCCCAAACCTGTTTAAATAGGTCACTTATATGCATAAAGACATAAAAATAGTATATATTAGATTAAGATAAATTCTTTCAGAACTCTCTTTGGACCAATGCCTAAGTTTTCTCTTTAAAAAGTCTCGTATTAATATTAAAATAGTGCGATTGTAGATACAGCTACCGAAATATGGATTTCACTAGCAGTTAGGGATAAATTTTCAAAGTCAGTAGCTAGTAGATAGCTAGACCAACAAACTATTTTTATTGCGATGTTTTTTGAAATTTATTGTAGATTTCGAAACGTTATAACATTATTATTAAACCATATTAAGAGAACTAAATCCAATCCAAACCTATACAGTATTCAAAACGAAGATGAACTATTTCAATATGTTTTCTAAAGATTAAGAATTAGATTTCATGGCCTGTGACGCGACCCATCATCACGTATTAGGTTTATACAGATTTTTGGAAATCATCCATTTATTCAGCCAAAGGCCATACACTGTTAACCATAGACCTCTTCTAAAGAGCAACACTACGACCAATCTTGCGCTAGTCACATCCAGAAGATACCACAACTGCCAGGTCGTCGATTCATCTTATGAGTTTTATCAACACTGTCTTCCACTCAAGAATTCTACGTGCTTTTCAACACATATCTGATTATATTCAGATCTTGAACAGTACTCCGAAGATGCTTAGCAATTTTGCAGTTTCTCTGTTAATTATCAAGTATTGCAGAATCAATTAAATATACCATCTGGATATGTACTAAAATCAAAAGTTGTCACCAATAATTGATGTATTCGATATCGTACTCACCAACCACGTTATCGCCATAATGTTGCTTCAAGGTCTCCCTGATCGCCGTTATGAAGTTAGATTCACCGATACGTTTCTTTGCCACTACTCTTATAACCTGAAATAAGTTGATAGTGAATTTCTTCTCCACCAGGACTGTTCAGATCAAATAATGATATTCGAATAATCGTATTAAGTAGCCTTATAAAACATTCAATCCTAAATTACTGTTCAGAGTGAAACCCTTTTTTTATAATCACCAACAATATTGTAATCAAAGTTGCAAACGTTACCTTCCCCGGTTTGCCTTCGCTAAGCAAATAATTTCCAAGCAATGCGGTCCTGGTCTCGGAGTCGGGCAGACGCTGCTGCAGGTATCCGCTCTGTCCCTTCGCCGCTCCCACCGGGTTTATGGACACGATACGAGTTCCCTGGTCTACTGTGCCGTTGCGTACCGTTAGGTTTATTATACCCTACAAACACCAACATTATTAAAATGAAACTTTTTATGGCACGGTAGGGAAACATTTTGAGTAAATGTCAATGATGAGTAAATGTATAATTAAATATTTATACTACGGGACTTTGTATAGTATATAGTTTATGGGCATTCTCATATTTAATACTTATAAACCAAAGAAATTTCACTTCCTCCGCGAATACACACCGATACACGCAATGTTTCTTTTATAATTTTATACTTTACTTATAAAGGTAGCGATTAACTACAATCTCATCTGATGAGAGGAAATTACTGTAAAAAGCAACTGTCAGAACACATATAAGCTTGACAAAAGATTTTCAATTCAAGTCTCGTAACAAAGTAAAAGTTTTTAAACAGGTGAACATTTAGTTAGTATCATTGTGATGTTTTCCTTCATTTAGAGTTTAAGTTAGACAATGAACCAGCATTTAATCATTCGAGAAGATAAACGTTGATTAAATTAGGGTTTGTGTCATGAAATAAAGTAATAGTCGAAGTATTATTACAATCAGCTATTAGTCTGTATGTACGATTGTCCAATCCTGGGAACTGTGGAACACCTTTATCGTTACCTCGCAATTGACTCCGAGATAAGGCCAGGGTCCAGCACCGGCTCCTGCCAGGAAAGCGGAATCCCTGCCCAAGTACTGTGTCATCTCGACCATGTTATAGACCTTATCGCGCTGCACGGTCGGCACCAGGTATGGTGGGCCACCGATCTCCACAAGTTTCGCATCACCAGTGAGCCCTGGAATATTATTATGTTGTTTAAACACGATAGGAAATAGTGTTATTATAATAACTGATGAGGAAGTACAGACAGTGTCTCACTCCACCACAATTTGTCTCCGTACCAGTCGACGTGCATGAGATATAAGATGTTGGCATGAGGTATTTATGAAATACGTAATAATTGTTACTATCTTATTAACATAAAATATTAAGTTACATAAATACTATAGTAAAAATAACTAAAAGACACAAAGAAGTAGCGTGACAAGTTCAAGATCCCACGATAACATACCACATAAGGTTGCCTCTCGCTAATTATACCATATCTAAATATATTATTGTAAACAGAAATTGTTATTTTAAAATACAGTTCAAATCATTCTATGTAACGTTAGTAAAAAGAACTTATATAGTAATATAGTTAACAAAAAACGTGAGGACATAGTTTTTATCGATTATATAACTAGCTAGCTTCTGCCCGCGACTTCGTCCGCGTGGAATAGTTACTTTGGACCAACGCTAACACGCAGCGGTGCTCTCAAAAGAAAGAAAAACCGATTCTGAAACATTATTAATTGATGTTACGCTCCCACTGGTCTTAGCGTGATGATATATATCCAATAGCTTTCTTCGATAAATGAGCTATCTAATACTGAAGATTTTTTTCAAATCGGGCCAGTAGTTCCTGAGATTACCGCGTTCAACCAAATTAGTTAAAAATTACTACTCTCTCGTAATTAACTCAAGCCGTCATTCAAATTACAGTAACTTATGATAGAATAGACCGATTTTAATGAAACAAAGACTAAGTTATTCCTGAAGATATGCTTTATGATTTGTGATTGCTTTAACAGTGATGCCTGTTCATACAAACAGACAGACATTTCTAAAAATGATTGAAATGTATTCTATTACGTATTCCTAGACACCTGCAACAATTTTTTTCACAAAAATCGAATAAGTACAGGCACGTTAGTTTTACGTTCTTATTATATGTATAGATATAGAAGACGAGTGTGATATTTTGAAATGAAAAGAACGGCAACCCTAGTTTTTCTTGTATTGAACTGAACTAACAATATGTTGATAAACAAGCAAAACTACAACAGAAGCTATCGCATGTTTACTAAAAGATAACATTAAGATTTATTTTATCATTGTGTAATATTACACAACACATTTTATTTCATAGAACACGAAACTTTAAATTTTGTTATAATAGATTATAATGGCATATTGATACTGTCAGTAGATATGCAGGAA